>JADDON010000278.1:0-22630 GCA_017140175.1 Fusarium staphyleae
GGAGGGTGAGGGGTGGGGGATGGAGGTTGAGTTTTTAGTTATCATGCCAGGGGGGGTCCTCTAAAATCCGGGGATACGGTTGGCACGGGCCGAACCTGAAGGCGGCGTAACGTTGGTGTTAACTTGAACGCTGAGAAACCAGGTCGAGTTGCAAGATATTGAATTCGTAGTTATACCATCTGATTATTACTCCCTTGTTAAACTGGTTCTCTTGCCATGCTTCTGCCATCTGTACACCCGAGTCACGGGTGAAGAAACAACCAAAGCGTAGAACGTATATCGCACGACAGGTTTAACATATCTTAGGTAGTAAGTATTCATGATTATGCACTTTCTTGCACATACGTATATTCGCATTATGTGAAGTTAATGATAATTTTCTACAAAGTACAGAGTACAGAGCTTGGGTTCAAGGTCCAGAAATTCGAGGTTTTGGTTGGGTAAGGAAAGAGTGGGACCAGCTAGCTGGTGGCAATTCCTCAATGCAGCACGGCCACCGCAGCACCACAACCAAAAAGATAAAACCACTAAAAAAGAAACCACTCTCAATCTTGATACGGTGTTTATAGGAATAGCCCGATGCGGGGGTCGAACCCGCAACCTTGAGATGACAGAGAAACATGTACTCATAAGAGTCTCACGCTCTACCGATTGAGCTAACCGGGCGTGGCTCTGATTGGTTGATTAATCTGTCGGATTTTGAACATTATCAAGTAACTCACTTCGTTCTGGAGCACTAAATTAGCCAAGATATCAATAATTAAGAGTTCAGACACCATAAATCAGCGGATAGTGAAGCATACAGACACATCTTATGATATAACAAGCACTAGATAGCTCTATAGATTGTCTGCTCAACGTAAGTCAGATTCATGGTTGCGTACAGATCCTACCCTACATCACCAGCACAATGGAGGACTTTCTACAGTAATCGAACATTATTCGAAGGTTCGAATACAAGAACAACCGACAAGTCCTTCGGAGAGAATTCTAAAAAGTTTAGTATGGGTTGACTTCATAGCGTCGACATATAATTTGGAATCCACACACACACCAGCACTTGATGATGAACCGTGATCCTGGATGGCGATCCAGATCTCACATCCGAACTGCCTAACTTAGATCTGGACCCCTGATCTCTATTCATCACTGGCGCATAAGAGGCTTAGCCACAAATACCCATGACCACTAAACGCTACGACTTGTATATTCCTACCCTAAGTCAAAGCAAACCGAAGCTTATTTACTATAGATCGGACTGAAAATGTCACATATCAGATCGTGCAGATGGCACAACCTTATTTTAATCTCCGTCGGCCGCCTCGATCGAAGTGTGCCCTGTGGCGCCCAGGGCTGAGGACGGATCCAGCGTTGCGTGCTCGGACCAGTTCTTTTAGAGGAACTTACCCGTCAGGCCTTGGGATGACTTGAAGTGTAACCCTCAAAGCAGCTGTATGAAGCCTGTCATTACGTGCCGGGCTCCGGTAATATTCCGAGCTCGTGTGCTGAGGCTTCCCCTTGACCTAAAACGATGAGACCTTACGCCACCGATGCTGTACCAGGTCGACGTTTCTGTGTCGTAGGGAATATGCCCTGACATATGCAGGTACAGGGGGAAGTCTCTGGCCAAAGCGACCGGGCAGTCAGAGGAAGCACTTTACCCAGCTACTCTTAGCTTCAATGTTGACAGGAAATAGTCATTTGGCCCGTCACTCTCATGGGCCCAGTTCACAGTACATTCCTACGTAGACTTCAGAAACTAGGATTTACCACGTTATTCTTTCGAACGGGCAGGGTGACGTTTGCTCACAAAACCCTCTCCAAGCGTCGTTCCTCCTAATCTGCGGCAGTTAGCGAGTGCGAGATTAGCTCCCTGCGGGTGGCTGCAGTGGGAGACTATTGACTACGGCATCGAAGCTGATGTTTGCGAATATGGGTCTCATGGTTGATCCGGGCCACTCGGCAACTCAAAAACAATCAGTCACGAAGGATGCTGTCTTGGCGGGCTTGTATGTCTTGGTCTCAATGCCTAATGCGGTTGAGTAATGGTCTCGGCCTCGCGCAGTGGCCACCATCAATTAACCCTCAAGGTACGCCTTGGACGACGATTCGATGGATTACGAGGATGCCCGAAGTTCCATCTTGGAGGGGCTGCGAGGATATCAGAAACTCGTGATGCGCTGATGCCTAGGCTGATTCCTGGGATGATGCTATGTCATGTCTTAGGCCAGACTGACCAGTCAATGCGACGTCTTTCTGAACTCGTTACCACCGATGAAATTGCCTGCCGGAGATGATCGCCAAGGAACAACATATATGGGAAATAGTAAGCATGCGTTCATCTGGATCGAGGTTGGAAGCGCTATATGGCCACAGCGACCAATTACTGAGTCACCGAGTACATCAATCTCCAATAAATGACGAGATGACGCGTTGAAGCCACAGATCTGGTAGATTTACGCCCATGGGTTAACTGACTGAATGACTGATAAATCCAAGATCATATGTCTCGCTCCGTCAATAATGAAAGACAATTTCATAACCTGCATAGAGCAAACGGGATAGAAATTCTCTTTTTGGTCCGTTCAAACTTGTCTACAGGTTGCTTCAGTGAGCTTTCCTTTGAGAAGGGCGAGCGCCTGAGGCACCTCCCTTCTTTCGTCTCCAGCCCACAGTCCCTACTCAGGATAGATAAGCCAACTCTTTACAATACACACGTATCCCAGCATTCTCTATTCTTGGCCTCAACTATTCGTTCATCAGCCAAGAATGAAGAACATACGCCTCGATGGTCAACTGACCAATCATCGTCATTAAAATATGACGATGGAGTTTTAGACATATCACCAAGAAACTCAAGCGATCACGATAAAATCTTGATGGTCACGAGCCTCTCACTGAAGTCACCACATACAACTCGAAAGACAAGTAAATGTCACTCGCAAATGGACCAGTCGGGAATGCGCAAGGAAAGTAGTACAAGAATATTCCCCGAAACGAGCTAGCAGTCGCAGATTAGCTTTAAACGCCGATCCTTGGTGAGCTATCCTATTTGATGAGTTACTCAACCCCGTCGTTAAGCTTCCGCTAGAACCGACCATCTCCGCAGACCAAGTAACGTCAAGTTATTTGGTGCCCGTAGTGGATCATCCCTAGTCTAACGTCGAGTTGCGTGCGCTACCCCGTGGTCCCTTAGACCACGATACATGTGAGACCAACAACTAATCTAGCCGAACGGGCCGGTGTGCTAGACACTAGAGCTTTCTGATCATGTTCTATTGTGATATTTGAGGCTGTCTCGGACGAGGCCATCGCCAAGTTTCTCGCCTATCAATTCCGCACGCACACTCGATTCCGCCTTTAGATTATGTGCAGCTATCCTCGAAACCCAGATTACCTTGGACCTCTTGGTACTCCCACGCCCACACAGACAGCAACAATCCCCGCCATTTATCTGTATAGCCAAAGCCAACTGCAACGTCTATGCAGATGCTTGCGCCGGACCTTGCACTAATACAAACCACTGAGACGATGAGACTGCCCAGCCGCGCATGTTATACATGCCTTTTATGACCGACTATGGTGTCGTGTTCCGTTGCGCTGCAGTCTGGTAACACAGGCTGCTTTTATCACCCGCGATGTGGTGAAACAGGCGAGGCAAGTTGGCCCAGGGTCGTCACGTCGACTGTCTCTATACGTAGACCAGCATGGCAACATTCCAATGACGGAGTCTGGGCCAACGAGGATATATGCCGAGCCGCTTCTACTCAACCTTGTGCAACTGCTTTAGGGTTCAGCCTGTCTCATTCCATGCAGGAACGTGTGCGAAGAGACGAAATGGCACCAAGTCATTGCGGTTACGGCGGTGTTGGTATGGTGGCTTCCGCCTTAGCAACCCAAACCCAGCTACTCACGCCAACAATGCCTTTGTGGCATCCTGTTAATTTTCCGCATCTTGCCTCCTCTTGAGAACAGCTTCGCCATTGGTATCTGCTTCAATGGACCCTGAGTCCGGATATGGCACTGGCCAAAGGGGGATCGACAAACTTATAATCGTTGGCGGCATCTCATCCCCGGTTTCGCGCCCTATACCGTCCCCTTCTTTCGCGGCTGATGTTCACTCCTTCACGTTTTTGCACATTCTGTATACACCGCTGCAATAATGCGGCCTTGTTTCATGGTACTACGGAACCTCTTGCTCGCCAACCTTGCGGGCTTGTCCTGCGCCTTTCTTGGTGTCCAGGACGACAGGTTTGTCCTTGGTATTAACAATGAGTACGCAGGCGTCTGTTACACCTATGTTTCAGTATATCCAGTTCTTGCAACAATTCCCGATTACATTACTATCACAAAGCCCTACCGAGGGTCTGTCACGGCTCTTCACACTGTTCCTCCGCAAGGCGATGAACCGGGCGTCGTCATTGTCGAGGAACCTGGCGGCTCTTCGGCGCCGGAGAACATATTTATCCCATCTTCAGACGATAGGTCATACGCGATCATAGTACGTCCTTACGAAGGAACAGTTCCAATTACAGCACCGGTTACGTTGGTTGTGCCTCCAACAAGTGGGCAGCCAGGTGCCTACATCATCGAGACTCCTGCCGGTGATGGAGATGTCGTTCGCGGGACACTTCAACCCCTATTCTTGGAGCCTCAAGACTCTACCGGATACGTGACGGTTCTCCAGCCACTCACTAATACAAAAGCAACATCTTACGAATTCATTACTGTTCCCCCTAGCGGAACAGAGCGTGGCTCTGTTATCATTCAGGTTCCACAATCTTCATTCAACAGAGCGAAACTTCAACGCCTCACCCTGGAGCCTGCTGAGAAGGGCGGATATGTCACCGTTATCGAGCCGGCAGATGCCTCAATTACGGATGGCAGAGTGATCAGAACCACAATCGAGCCAAGCGGCGACTCACCCGGCACAGTTATTATCCAGACTCCAGTCTCGGGGGGCTTATCACCTCTGGGTCGCATCGATTCCCAAACGAGAATTGGGGAATATCTTTCACCACTAGAACTTCTTCAAGGCGAGACGATCACGCTGAAGCCTGCAGACGCCACTGGCTACATCACTATCATTGAACCAGCTGAAGGCGACATCACACCCACCGCCCCGATTCGAATCACCATTCCACCAACCGGTACCAAGCCCGGCACCATTCTAATTCAGACACCGCCACGTGTTAGTGGTGCTGGTCAAGGCCCAGAGCCTACACTGCCGCCAGGTGCTACTCCTCCGCCGGCTGCCCCCCTATCGGTTGGATCAGTCTCTTATACTACCATCACTCGAAATGTTGCCAATTCTCGTCTCTCCGGAATATCTGGCGGGGGGTCCGGTAATGGCTCGTCTGGAGACGGTACAAATGACGGCTCTTCCGGTGGAGGATCGAATGATGGCTCAGGCAATGGCTCAGGGGACAACAATGGCCCTGGCGACGCTGCTGGAGATAGCACTGGCAATGTGCCAAGCGACGCATCTAAGCAAGGAAGCAACAACAATAATGCGCAAGTCTTTGAACAGCGGCTCACGATTCCTCCTGAAGGTGGTAATCCTGGAACAGTTCTCGTCTTGAGGCCAGGAAATCAGAACAACCTCGACTCCAATTCTCAACCAACTGGAGCGGGCAATGGTGGCGCCAGTGATGACGCTTCAGTGCCCGAAGGAGCAAACTCTGATGGACAAGGGTCGATTAACGACGGTTCCTCAGGTACTGGCTCTGGAAGTAACAACTCAGGAGGAGGTAACAGCAACTCAGGAGGCAATTCATCTGGGGGTTCTGGTTCTGGAAACGCTGATGCAGGCAATAACGGTTCCGGTGACGGAGGATCTAGCAATGACAACTCCGGAGACAACACTTCAGGAGGCACTGGCTCCGGAAGTAACAGCTCAGGAGGAAACAAGAACTCCAACAGCGACAGCGATCCTCCGCCGGGCTCGCCTGGAAGCAAATACAACGCCGATGGAAGCCTACGCGTCTCCGAACAAAGTATCAACTCTGGTGGCCAGGGCAGTGACTCCGCGGGTGACAACCCCGGAGGAAATGGCTCTGATAGAGGTGATGGCGATAATACGGGAGGTAGCCAGGGCTCTCAGGGTGACGAAAACTCCGGAGGCAACGGCTCTGGGGGTAGCAATTCTGGCTCTTCGGGAGGCTCAAGCAACGGCAACACTTCTGGAAACAATAACAGCTCAGGAAACAGCGGTGCTTCAGATAGCTCAAACAGCGGCTCTGGAGATAGCGGTTCTTCAGGTGGCTCCGGCAATGTCAATGCCTCTGGCAACAATGGATCCTCAGACGATCCCAATAGCGACAACAACTCAGGAAACAGCGGTTCTTCCGGCAACTCAAACAGTAACGGTTCCGGAAGCAGTGGATCTGGTTCAACACAGGGAGGTGAGGGCACCGGATCTGGAGACAATGGCTCGGGAAGCAACGCATCGGGAGGAAACGGCAACTCAGAATCGGGCTCAGGGTCTGGTTCGGGATCCGGAAATGGTTCAGGCTCGGACTCGAGCCCTGGTGGAAGCAATTCAGGCAATGGATCTGGCACAGATGGAGATCCGGACTCAGGATCAGATAACAACGCTGGAGGCAACAACAGTGGTAACGGTTCAGGATCCGGAGCCGGCTCCGCCAACTCAGGACAAGCAGGCAATGGTAGCGGAGCAGGAGCTAGTTCGAGAACCACTAGAACAAGGAGTCCTAGTGAGACCGCCAGCGGCACTTCAGGGAGCGGAAACTACAACCCTGATGCCCCCGAAGATGAAGATGGAAGCGGAAGCGGAAGCGGCAATGCATCTGGAGGCTCTGGGTCTGGGTCTGGGAATAACGGAAGTGGCAGTGGATCCGGCTCAGGTGGGAATGGCTCAGGGTCCAACGACGACGACAACGACTCTGGCCCAGGCTCGGGAGGAGATGATGATGATGGCAGTGGATTTGGAACCGGCAACAATGGCTCATCAGGAGGTAGCGGGGACGGTTCTTCAGGGGGCAGCGGGTCAGATTCCGATCCCGGCTCTGGCTCCGGCTCCTCCGGTGGAAGCGAGTCCGGCAGCGATGATGGATCTGGAGACGGCGGGTCTTCCGGAGGTGACTCTGGCTCCGGCGACGATGGCTCTGCGGGAAGCGGGTCTGGAGGCAGTTCCTCCGGCGGAAACAACAACAACTCTGGAGGAGACGGCTCTGGAAACAACTTTGCTGGTAATGGAAATGGTTCTTCTGGAAACAATGGCTCCGGTGGAAACGACTCTGACAATGGCTCTTCCTCACGAGAGCTCACCACCTCCGAGACCGATGTCCTCAGGGGCACGGTTAGGCCACAGATTATTCGCACTCGAACCACGGTTTTTGCGACCACAACTAACGGCAAGGTTGTCCTTGTTACTTCCGTGATCGTCGAGACTGTTGGCCGCGGCGCCTCTTCTACAACAAGCGGTGGCACTCCCTCAAGGAGCACATCTCCAAACAGGAGTAGCATCAACAATGCGATTGCTGGCAGAACCAGCTCAATCCCACGCGGCAACACTATAACTACTCGTGGAGTGACCCCTGGCACATCGACTAGCAGAAATGCAGCTGCCGGCCAAGGATCCCGAACTGCTTCATCGGGATCGGTAAACAGCCGTGCCAGCTCGTCCCGTGGTGGTAATGCCGCAAACTCCAACGCCGCGTCAGGGAGCAGTACTTCGACTAGTCGTGTAGCCAGCTCTGGTGCATCAAGTAGCAGTAACGCTGCCGCCACCCAAGGATCGCCAACTACTTCTACAAATAGAGGCCCAAGTTCTTCACAACAATCTCGCAGCAGCAACGCGGCTAACTCTAACTTGGCGTTGTCCTCCTCTGGATCTTCAGGCCAGGCTAGATCATCCTCTACTTCGGCCGTGGGCAGCAGAAGGACGTCTACACAGCGGCCTGTGAATATTGTGGAGGAGGCATTACGCACCAGATCTTCGACCACTTCACGTTCATCAACTACAGTCGACGCCCAAAACAGCGCTGGTCTTGGCGCATCAGTTTCTACAACCACCATAAGCTCTGGTGCTGCCTCCAGCACCAACCGAGTAAACACCAATTCTGCAGCTGCAGGGCAATCATCTAGATCGGGCGATGGCTCCCCGTCCAACAGCTTTGTGCAAGGAGCAAGCCGATCCCAATCCACTACCGCAGCGAGATCTACTAGTGTTGATAGAAACTCTGCCAGTGGCTCGGCGCAAGGAGGAAATGGCTCTCAATCTACCACTGCGACAAGACCAAGTAACTCCAACACAAACTCACTGAGCAGCTCGACACAGGGAGGAAGCAGCTCTCGGTCTGTTTCAGGAACTGCCTCATCTGCCTCTGATGCCCGCTTTTCAAGTACTTCTGCACAAGGAGGAAGCAGTTCTCTGGTTAATACAGCAACGAGATCGACTGGTTCTAACACTAACTCACTTACCGGCCCTGCCCGAGGAAGTGGTTCTCAATCGGCTGCCGTAAGCGGTTCCAGCACCAACTCGCCAACGCGGTCTTTTACAGTTACTCCTGCGGGTGCGGGCCAATTCTCGAGGGCCTCAACCTCTGGCTCCGCATCTACTACCCGTGGTTCTGGCAGTACAAGCAACTCCGGCAGTACTGGACAGTCTAACCAAGCACCTGGTACATCTTCGAGCTATACTTCTCGATCTGGCTCCTTATCATCTTCGGGTGGTGCCTCTGCCGCAGGCTCTAACAGCCGATCGCTTTCATCTACTTCAGCCAGTGGCGTTACAAGCTCTTCAACTCACAGTGTTTCTGGCTCACACACATCAGGTGCAGCTGGGAGCAGTGCCTCATCTGCATCAGCCGACGGAGCTGCTGGTACAACCTCTGCAGGAACAGGAACAGCGTCCACGACATCTGGTGGCTCTGGTGTGCCACAAGCCAACACGAGATTTGGGCAAGGTGGTACAGAATCCGCTGATGGAAGCTCTGCAACTGGATCAGCTTCTCAACCGGGCTCATCACCTTCCAACGGTTCTGCAGGCCAGGAAAACCGTTCATCTTCTTCATCAAATGTCAACTCGGCAAATGGATCCTCTATACAAGTTGGCTCGGGATCATCTGCCGGCGCTGGAGCTGGAGCAGGGCCATCTACTACGGCCACAGCAGCTGCTAACCCCAGCAATTCCTTAACTGATTCAGCTGCAGACGGTGCAGCTTCATCAGATTCAGTTTCTGGCGCCAGGGACTCCACTGGCCTCATCCCACCTAAAGTGGGAGTAGTGACAGAACTCCCGTTTGATACCGCAACCGATGATGGCGATACTGCCTCTGAAACGTTGACAGAGGACAATACAAGTTTCATTCCGCCAAAGATGCCTGTACCAATCAGCGTCTCCTTAAGTGAAGGTTCAGACTCGGCTACTACGGCACTTGAGGAGAGCGAGACTGCATCTGACACGTCCTCTGAAGAGGACACTTCATTCCTTACTCCAAATATGCCCGTCCCAACTGCTCGTCCTTCAGGCTCTATCACGACAGCCCTCGACGAGAGTGAGAGTGCGTCTGATGCATCAGCCGAAGATGACACGGCCTTTCTGACGCCCAAGTTACCCGTGCCAACGAATGCTTTCTCGGGCGCCACAACTGATGACGTGGAAGATTCTGTTACATCTTCATCCGAAGATGGTTCATTTGACGGATCGCTGTCAGGCACCCAGACAGATGATGGTGATGCTTCCACGGCTACAAACTCGGATACCGACAACGGCTCAGACACAACAGCAACCGATGGCTCTGAAGCTAGCGAAACATCATCTACCGATGTCTCTTCAGAGGCGAGCGAGGACAATACATCGTTCCTCCCGCCCAAGGTTGGGGCAGCTTTGGACACACAGTCTAGTAAGACCACCGCCGAAGACGCTTCAGCCTCTACTGATGCCACATTGGATGGATCCTCCGGTACACTCACTGGAGTTGGTAACCCAGCCACTGGTTCCGCCAATCCTGCCAATCCTGCTTCGGGCGACTCAACTGCTAGTGGAACTGAGGCATCGGGTACTGCCCTCTCTGATGATTCTGCATCTGATAGATCATCTGGTACATCTACTGAAGCTGGTAGCCAAGCAACTGCTTCCGCAGGCTCTGGTGTATCTCCATCTGGCAATGCAAGCGAGTCTGGAATCGAAACTGCCGGTTCTACGCCCGTATCAGGAAGCTCATCTGGACCTAGCTCTCCGTCCGGGGATGGTTCTTCATCCGGGACACGGTCTGAGATTGATGAAGGAACTCAGACTTCAACAACAAAATCTTCTGGGATCGCTTCATCTGCCGCTGGAGCTCAAGTATCTGAGGCGGGTGTCTCTGGCACTGGAAGCGCGGACTCTGGTAACGAAGCTTCCTCTGACACACCAGCTGAGTCTGGCACCGACTCAGCAACTAGCAATTCAACAAATAATAGCTCTGGCGCCGCGGAGACCTCATCGGACGGTTCGTCACAAGCCGCAGGGGCAGCTAGCACAGAGTCAGGCAGCCAAGCCACGTCTGCTTCTGACAGGGACACATCTTCTACTGCTACATCAGGAACTACAGATGGTACAGATTTTGCCACACCAAAGGTAGAAGTAGCTTCTAGGGACTCGTCTTCAGAGTCTAGCACAGGTGTTGTCAGCGGCACAATTGGTGACGTCTCCGCCACAGGAGTAACAGGAGGCCAGGCTAATGGGGCCTCTTCGATCGACAATGGTTCTCCATCAGCTTCTACTTCTCCAATCTCCGCTGAAGGGGCTGCCGGGACTGGGGCTGGGTCACAGACAACATCGCGATCTGAGGCCGATGGCAGAAGCTCAACTGGACAAGATACCTTGGGCGCATCAGCTACAGGCTCAGGAACCGGATCTGGGAACAACGCACAAGGAAGCTCGCAGTCCGAAACAGAGACTGATTCCGCCAGCAAAGCTTCGTCAACTTCGACTTCTACGAGCGCTAACACGGCTGCTGCAGCCGGTGGTTCTCAGGACCCTTCGGCCTCTGGTGATGTAACCGGCACGGTCAGAGAAGAGAGCGATGTTGGTGATTCGTCTACCAGAACGGGCTCAGAAACGTCTCAAACAGGAATAGCATCAGGGTCTGACGCTGATGAAAGCGAATCAAATGCAGCGACTTCTAGAACTGGAACTGGGGCTCAAGGAGCGTCGGAGGCTGGTGCTGCTGCCACACAGAGTGCAACCGAAGCATCATCAGGGACTACCACGGCAGCAGGCTCAGAAACCTCTGGAGGCAATGCTGGATCGAGAGCTTCTTCATCTGACGGCGATCAAGATGCTTCGCCAACCGGCACTCAAGGAACTTCAGGGTCGTCGATAAGCTCCTCAACGGCCAACGGTGCCAGCGCGTCAGGAGTGTCAGGATCCGGGATATCTTCTGCTGCCGCTGACTCGGCAATTTCGACTAGTTATTCTAATCAACAAGACAATGCCGCAGCGTCTGGTTCTTCTGCTTCAGGCACTGGCTCGCAAAGTTCATTGGGTGTTGAGTTTGTGGATCCTGCAACCAGAATAGCTGAACAGGGCTCAGCGACAACATCTGGCGATGCTGCTTCCTCGAGCACTCAATCGGGCGGTCAGCAATCTTCCTCTGGTACTGCTTCAACAGCCTTGGGCACTACATCAACATCCGAAGATACCCGATCGGCGACTTCAGACAGCCTCTCAACAGCTTCAAATGCCCAGTCAACTTCGAGTACAGATCCAGCTGAGCAGGGCACAGTCGATCCACAAGGCCCTGTAGGCTCAGAATCCGCATCCGGGGCATCTTATACTGCCACTGGCTCTTCGGATACTTTGGGAACTCACTCGGGCACTTCTACACACTCGTCGTCTGGTCCTTCACCTGACGCCACTGGTCTCTCTGATACTTCTACCATATTATCAGACTCCGACTCGGCGGGATCAAGCACTGCTGTTTCGTCAACAGACGGTGCCAGTAACTCCGATACTCCAACTGAGTCAACTGAGTCGAGCACCGCAACGAACACGGCAGCTGACGATGGTTCTTCTGACGAGTCATCTAGTACAGCCTCTTCTGAAGAAACCACCTCGTCAGAAGAGATCCTACCTCCAGGGGCCAGTACAAGCACTGTGGTACCAGACAGCGATTCACCAACAGGGAGCTCGACGGCAAGTGCATCAACCAGTACAATATCCACTACTGCCCAAGGTAGCAGCACGTCAACAAGCGCCACGGCATCGCTCTCTACCACAGCCAGTAGCTCGACCAGTACCGCCAGCACTACTGCCACTACCACCACCGCTGCGGCGGCTGCTGTTGCCGGTACCACAACCACAAGCCAGAGCACGACGACAACTTTGCCCAGCGGAATGCCCAAGTTCGACTGCGACGGACTCAGCTACGTTGTCAACGGCCAGGTCCTCTCCAGGAATAACTTCAACGACGGAAGCAGGACTATCATCTCGGCCAACGTCGGACCGGGCCCCGTCAACGCCATTGGGTTCAACAAGCTCGACAACTACATATACGGCATTGCCAACGTCCCCTTGCTCACAGCCGTTGTTGGCGCCCTGCTCGGTGGCAGCCCCAAGTCAGGCCTTATCCGCATCGCCAAGAACGGCAACTGGGAGCTCCTCCCTCTTGAGCTCGACACGCAGGCCATCACCATGGGCGATGTCGACGACCAAGGCCGCTTCTGGGTTTCGGAGAGCGGCAAGAAGTGGTGGTCCATCGACGTGAAGCCTGGATCTGCCACGTACGGCCAGGTCCTCAGGACCGGGACGTCGGCGACTACCGTTCCCTTGTCTGCGACTCAGCTTATCACCGGCGTCTATGACTGGGCCTACGTTCCCGGAGGCGGCAGCTATCTGTACTCTGTGCAAATGTCGGTCCTCGAGTCTGGTCTGGCGCGCACAAACATTGTGCGATGGAACTTGTCGACCAACAAGTGGGAGCGTTACCGAACGTATCCCAACCTTCTGCTGGGACTACTTAATCTCGACTGGGGCGTCGTGGTCGGAGGAGTCGACGGCTCTCTGTATGCCCAGGAGAGTTTGCTGGGCGGCACGTACAAGTTTTCGCTCAGCAGTGCTGCTGATCCTACCTATCTCTCATCGGGCCCCATCCTGGGCCTGAGTGGTGACGGTGCTAGGTGTATTGGCGCTTAGATATAATAATATGGTGGGAGAGGGTGGGATGATGGGAGGCGGCAAGATTGCAACAGAAGTCGCGGGGACGGACAGGATGTTCTGCCAGATTCTTTTCATGTTTCAAAACCAAGCGCGCAATGCTGTTTCTTATGTACCAATCAGGGCTAGCTATACAGCAAGAATGGTCTCCTTTTATCGATATCAATCCTTCTGGTTAACTTGTTGCTTTGGCCTGCGCAGATGCCAGCGTGGCGCTGCTGGAGCAAACACAGCCCTGTCCGGCGATGCTAGTAGCCGGAGGGGCTTTGCAGGTCGCCTCGGACGTGAACGAAACATAGGTCGACGTTGGCTCTTCGTAGACTACATCTGCCTTGACGAGAACGGGGATGATCTGTCCGGTTGCCAAGCGGAAGGGCTGGTGGTTCAGGGCTTGAAGAAGCTTAGTGATTTCGCCGGAATGGCTAGAGATGCTGATCCACACGGCGTTATCGCTTGTAAATATATCATCCAAAGCCTCCTTGCTGCGCGCTAGTTGATGTTCTCCAGTCTCACCCTTCTTGCCGGTCCAGAGCTCATCTTCTTGGGCAAACCCCTTCTCAAACCTGATGCGTGGGGCGAGAGTCTTGATGTATGTCTTGTTGGAGCGATGGTCACAAGTGCGGATACTGACACCCTCGCGGAGGTACTCTTTCACCACGGGCTCGAATCGGCGGGACTTGGGGAGGTCTATATCCTTGAAGGTCTCGTAGGCTGTGAGGACGCAGCGAGCGAGAGGAGAGGTGTAGTAAGACTCAAAGTACGGCATGCCCTCATGCTCGAAGCGGGACTTGAAGTAAGCGTTGGCCTTGTAAGCTTCTTGAAAACCGGCAGGCGTAAGAAGGGGGTCTTCCCAGATGGCGGTGCCATTGCCGGACTGCAAGCCCCAATAGCACTGTCTCTTTGAGTCAGCGTAAGACCGTGAAGTGGATACAAGTAACTGACGTTCCAAGCAGGAGTGCCGTAAAAGCTTTCAGCGGCATTGTGCCAGCCTTCGCCATGGCGGCCCATGACGAGCACCTTGTATCGCGTCCTGTCGCGACTGGCGTTCCGGTTAAGATGCTTGACATACTGCTCGAAGCGCTCCCACTGGGTACTGTAGCCCTTGCGGGGATGGTTGGGGTCAGTGGGATAGGTGCGGTTCAGGAGGCCAAAGTTCCATTGAGCCTGGATGGACGGTTAGACTGTTGGAAGAGAATCTGGGAGGTCATCGCCTACGTAGTCAAAGGTCTTGGGGTCGGTTGCCGGATCATCCTGCATGAAGAAGCCTTCGACGGCAGTGTACCTGATCTCTTTGCCCTTGGAGAAATGCCAGTCGGCGAGAACTGAGGACGTCAGCGCCAGGAGTGTAGAGACGACAGCTAGCTTCATTATCAAGTATATCAACGTGTGGTTGGCAGAAGCTGAAGAGGAGGACGATGGTGCTGCTGACATTGGACTTAAGTAGTCCCAACCCGACGAGGGGGTTCGTCCAGGGTATCATCGCGTCTTGGCCCACGCCTCGATTATCCCGGACCTAGTAATCGGCGCCATTCTTCTTGATCCTTCAGCCTGAGTATGCTCTGGTTTGGATATGAGAGATCTCGAGCAGCCACAGATCGGAGCCAATCGATGGAAAACGTGACGGCGTGGGCCAGGCAGAGTGGGGATGATCCATGATCCTGGGCTCCGGAGTCAAGTACACATGGGTCGAGTCGAATCTTGGGCTTCGGTGAGAGAAAGGGCTCGAGAAAAAGAAGACGACGCTCGGAGACTATTTCAGATTCTGAAAAGAAACCCGGTGCCAAGAGGAACCGGGGATGAAATAGAGCGAGTTGTTGACTTGGGTGATAGACAGCCTTGTGTCTCAGCAGGGTATCGTTGATTTGCATGTGATTGCTGCACTGGGGTCTCATTAAGAGCCTCTGTAGCTTGCTTCATGTATCAGATAAAGAGGCGATCATGGTTTCCATCGGAGAAATTGAATAGCAAAGGATGATAGAAGAGATAAACAAACAGCTTGTTATATTGATGAAGGTGAAGAAAATAAGTTACGTAGAATACAGAGTACGTATAGACACACTCGCCAGGCACCCGCCAATCAGATCTTGTTTAGCCCACATCCCGAAAATCGCAACCTCCCAACGGCTACGTACCTTAACTAATTAGCACCACCACTACCAAAGTAGGAGACCCCTAAACTCCAGAGGCCTCTCATCACCGCCTCTCTTCAACATCTCACCCACGTGAGAGCTGTCTTTTCTTGGATCTATATTTCATCCTATTCAGCATCCGCTATCATGGTCTCCACTGACTCCACCGTTCCTGACGAACTTCGTCTTGAAGGTGACCCTGCGCCGGAACTTCTTGAGGGTCGCATCTGGGTCGACGGCTGCTTCGACTTTTTCCATCACGGTATGAATTTGACTCCGTAGCCTGCACTCTAATACTGACTCTCACTAACGATTTGTCTCAGGCCATGCTGGTGCCATCATCCAGGCCCGTCAGCTGGGCACAGAGCTCTATGCTGGTGTCCACTCAGATGAGGCCATCCTAGCCAACAAGGGACCTACGGTCATGTCTCTAGAAGAACGGTGATTACCCCCAACATACCTCATCAGCCTGTTGAGCGACAGGATACTCACGATATGGGCACTAACTCACCACAGCCTCGCCGCGACAGACGCCTGCCGATGGGTCACCCGCTCCGTGGGCCACGCGCCTTACGTCACATCTCTCCCGTACATCACCCACTACGGCTGCAAGTACGTGGTCCACGGCGACGACATCACTTCGGATAGCGATGGTAACGACTGCTACCGCTTCGTGAAAGAGGCAGGTCGTTTCAAGGTTGTTAAGCGCTCCCCTGGCATCTCCACCACTGACCTCGTTGGCCGCATGCTGCTGTGCACGCGGACACATTTCATCAAGTCGCTCAAGAAAAAGCTCGCCGGCGAGGAGGGAGCTGGCTCGCGGGAAGAGCGCGTCGCGGAGGGACAAGCCATGTTGGACCGCATGAAGCTGTATGCTACCGATGCGTCCGGCAAGGCCCCCGGCGCCGAGGTCTCGTTCTGGACGGCGTCCAAGCTTGCAAAGTTGGAGGATGGCGAAGAGGAGAAGGGTTCATTCAGCGAACTTATAGAGGGTCCTGGCCCCAAGCCTGGCCAGCGCGTTGTGTATATCGATGGGGGCTACGATCTCTTCTCGAGCGGCCACATCGAGTTCCTTCGACAAGTAGTTGTGGCAGAGGAGGAGCTTGCGCGCAAGGAAGGCTGGTACTCGGAGCAAGCTGTGAATGAGCGCAAGGGCAAAGGAGAAGACTATCCTCCCGCGTACGTCGTTGTAGGCGTGCACGAGGACGAAGTCATCAACCAGTGGAAAGGAGTCAACTACCCCATCATGAACACATTCGAGCGCGGTCTCTGCGTCCTCCAGTGCAAGGTCAGTGAGAAGAGGCCCGATTCAGACTGCAAGCCATGCTGACAAGTCCAGTACATCAACGCCGTCGTCTTTGGCGCTCCCTTTACGCCCACAAAAGCGTACCTCACCTCACTACCGCGCGGCACCCCAGACGCTGTCTACCACGGCCCGACGTCGTTTATGCCGCTGACCTACGACCCATACACGGCGCCCAAGGCCATGGGCATCTACCGCGAGATTGGGGACCACTCCTTTGCGCACGTTAACGCGGGCGAGATCGTGCAGCGCATCATGAAGAGCCGCGACATGTACGAGGCGCGGCAGCGGGCCAAGGGCATGAAGGCCGAGGTCGAGGCAGCGGCGCGAGAGCGGGAGATGCTCGAGGAGGAGCAGCGTCAGAAGGAGGCTGACAGGGCGTGAGACGGATGTGGTGGCTGCGTGGCGGTTTCTGGCGGTCAGGGCAGAGGTACCTCGTGGACAGTCCAGATAAGGAGGTGAAGAAGGGGAATGGTCTTCAACAGGCCCAAGAGAAGGCCAAAAGACGAGGGATAATCAGTTAACCGTGATACCTATACAAGACAGTTTATTTTTTATTCATTCTTCTCCAAGGCTCTGGGTTTTCCCTATTGTCTCTACTTCTCATAACAACTCGGTCGCACCACCATACTCTATCCCCAGGTACTCAATCAACACAACCAACGCCTCATCACTAACCACAAAAGCCAAAGCCTTGGAAAAACCGAACGGCCCTGTCTCGGTCGCGCCACGATCATCGACAAGCCCGCTGCAGGTTCATGTAATGTGACACCTCCTTCAGAGCCCTTGTTAAATATTATATGACCTCATTCTGGTCAACGAGGGGCAGAATGGCAATTGGCGGCTAGTCGCGGGGAAGACGCAGTCAATTCCGCCCTTTGAGCTGGCAAACACCAAGAGACAGCCTGGAAGGCCGAGGTATACGAACAAAAGACACGTCGTAAAAAAGCCAATTCGTGGCGGGTTCTGTCAAAAACGAGGAGCCGGGATTAGACGCAGCTGACAGCTTCCAGAATACTATGTTACGTTGTAGAGTCAACAATTGCTACATAACGTTACAGGCTCCTGCTCTGACACATTCAAAGATACTCCGTACAGAGGAACTCTGACTCATTCCGCACTTGAAAGCCGGAGCCATCCTCGGTCCAAAGACAATATAGCTAGGCGAATCTAACTTAACTAGATATGTACTGTAAGCCGGCAGCTCGTCAATGGGTAAGGTAAACAGAGGCGAAGAGAAGAGTTTTCCACTGACGACAAGGGGCTCTCTCTCTTGTCTTGGCAAACATTCTGGAAATGGAACCTCTGAACGGCAAAGGAACCCAGCACAGTGGCTCATGAACCCCCCCTCCCCCTCCCCCTCCAAGAGCAAGGGTCATCTAACTACCTTACCTATCTCACAGGGCGCCAGGTACTTCTGTATCGGCCCTCCGTTATCACGGAGCCGAGCGATGCGGGCAGAGGCGGTCTATTATCCGGGGGCGGCGGGGACGGAGTTTTTTTCATCACCTGGTCCTCTTAGTCAAGGGATGTGAGGGAGTCACCGTCTTCGCTATAAAGTTTGCCTGTCTTACCCTCAGACGCTCCTGAATTGATTGACCCTCTGTGACAACTGTGTGACGTGCCTGTTGTAGCTCCCCACCTCCTCTTTCACAACATCAACTTTACCCTCTTCGTACTCATCAACAAACCCTCATCATGGCTCCCTCCGCCGTCGAGACCCAGGACGTCAACCTGACGGCCGCCGCCATCCACAAGAAGGAGGCCGCTCAGCCGACCATCGCCAACGGCCAGTCGAACCAGGCGCCCCTCGACGCCTCCAAGATCACCTACACCTACACGCAGAACCCCCGTGCCGTCCCCGATGAGGCCACCGCCCACTCGGGCGACGAGACCATCGCCACCGACCACATGGTCTCGGCCTCGTGGAAGCTGTCCACCGGCTGGTCCGCCCCGGAGCTCAAGCCCTACGGCCCGCTGAGCCTCATGCCCACCGCCTCGGTCCTGCACTATGCCACCGAGTGCTTCGAGGGCCTCAAGGTCTTCCGCGGCTACGACGGCAAGCTGCGCATCTTCCGCCCGGACCGCAACGCCGCCCGCCTGCGCATGTCGGCCAGCCGCATCTCCCTCCCCATCTTCGAGCCCGCCGAGGTTGAGAAGCTCATGATCGCCCTGCTGTCCGTCGACGGCACCAAGTGGCTGCCCAAGGAGCGCGCCGGCAGCTTCCTCTACATCCGACCCACCATCATCGGCACCGCTCCTCAGCTGGGCGTCGCCGCGCCCAAGGAGGCTCTCCTCTACATCATCGTCACGTACATGCCCCGCTTGGACAACCCCCCAGGAGGCATGCGTCTGCACACGTCTCCCGACGACATGGTGCGCGCCTGGGTCGGCGGCTTTGGCTACGCCAAGGTCGGCGCCAACTACGGCCCCTCTCTGCTGGCCACGGCCGATGCCCGGACCCGTGGCTTCCACCAGATCCTCTGGCTGTACGGCCAGCAGGGCGAGTGTACCGAGGCCGGTGCGAGCAACTTCTTTGTTGTGTGGAAGCGCAAGGACGGCAAGAAGGAGATCATTACTGCTCCTCTCGACGACAAGCTAATCCTTGACGGCGTCACCCGACGCAGCTGTCTCGACCTGGCTCGCGAGCGATTCGGTGACGAGATTGAGATCACCGAGCGAAAGTATACCATTGCCGAGCTCGTCGAGGCCGACGCCGAGGGTCGCATCATCGAGGCTTTCGCTGCCGGCACTGCTGTAAGCTACACACCAGACCATGACCCTGCAGAGCATCCGCTAACACCTCTCAGTACTTCATCTGCCCCGTCTCCCAGATCCACCACCGCGGCAAGGACATCAACATCCCCATGGGCGCCGAAGGTGCCGCGGGCGAGACGACCAGCAAGATCAAGGGCTGGCTGGGCGACATCATGTACGGTCGCACCCAGCACGCCTGGGGCGTTGTTATTCCCGAGAAGCAGTAGATGCGCCGCGAGTCACGAGAGCAGAGTGTTTCTAGCATCAAAACGGTTCATGGGACGGCGTTCGGTGGGGGACATGATTAACCTAAAAACGAGGCCAAGGGTGGCCTTTATTCGCATTCGCATTGACCTGAGAGACGGACATGACAAAGCTGCAGATAGTAATGAGACATGAGATAGATGCGCAGTTGACTGTCTATATTGGCTACATGACACATTGGGCATGTATGTTATGTGACCCTGCCTTGGGACGACATTGCCCAAAATTCCTCCAGATCAGGCACCCAGGGAGGGTTACATTCAACTCAGAACTTATCACTCGTCAACAAAGAAGTTTTGCATCATCCTCAGCGTCTCGGCTTGGATATCGGCTTTGAACTCCTATTTGGGTCAGTCAGTGTCCATGCCATCACAAGCCAGGCAACGCACCTTTTCAATCTCACTCAATAATCGACACTTTGCCTTGACAATATCTTCCGCCTCAGCCTTGAACGACTTCGCCATCTTTACAGCCTCCCTGTCGTCGGATGTGGCAAGCCCTCGGTTGTCATCGAGCTCTTCGTTCAGCATTTTCCAAGCATCCATTTCGCCACGGTAGCATGCGTTCCATTCCTCACTCAGTCTGCCCAGATCTTCCTTGGCCATAGCAATGTCCTTCTTCAGATTCGCAAGGTGTGTGGCAATGGTTGCGCGGGAAACATTGTCAGAGTAACACAGCGTCGCCGAGAGTGGATAGGCAATGTTGGAATAGAGGGCGTTGCACTGCGACAGAGTAGCAGCTGCTTCACCCGAGAAGCGGGTGATTCTGGACTGGACTTGCGAATGCGCCTGGATGAGCTGTTCAAAAGCAGAGGCGTGCAGGGCCATGCCCATTCGAGCGAATACCTCTGTCTTATCGTGAGCCAAGAAAGCTTGAGCGGCTATGGTAGGAACTCGCCTCGAAGCTGTGCTGCGAAGTCATTGCTCTCTGGCTCCAATGCTCTTTTCCTGCCGCGCTTGGGAGCGAGCAGTTGGCTTCCTAGGCATGCTTGAACTTGCTGGTAGACGTCCTGGTAGGGAGCTGCATTTATCGAGGAGCTCGTGGCCGGCGTGTCATCGTCACGAAGACGAGCTCGCAGAGTTGAAGGGCAAGTGGCCTCCTCGGTCCAGAGACTAGAGGTTGAGTTGAGGAGGTGGTGAGATGAGGACATGACTGTCTAGATCGAGGACAGCCAGTTGCGAAGACAATGATATTGTGGTTTAGTGAGAGAGGCCGAAGTCAAGTTGAGTGATTGGAAATGAAGGTATCCTCAGGCAATGAGATACATTTCGCACGTTCGTTGTTAGGGTAGGTGCTATTCCTATTAACATTGGGAAGGTGCGACCTTTTCCCACCACTGCCAATATTGTCAACTCAAGACAACGTTCGCCCCGTCAAACTGGATCATATAACGTTATTCAGTAGATTCAGATCTACCTAGCATGGTCTGTAAGCTCCGCTAGAGATAAGTACATATATCCTTGAGCCTGCATTGCACAGATTATAATGTATTTGTGACTTAACAGCTCATGACTGCTCAATAACATGTATTAGAGCCCTCAGGATATTTCCCATCATTCTGCGTCGAGCTCTGTCGACGATTCCGCTCAGTTATTCGCTAAACGCCATGTCCATTTCAGTAATTGCATTACAGTCCTTATCAAGCCTTTCCCTTGTACAGCACCCATTCTTCGTCTTCAGACCTTGATCTTTGCCTCAATTGCTTCGACAATAGTCTCCCAGGTGACCATAGCTCCACCGCCAACATCACCACACGCCAGAGTCTTAGAGATGGGACGAAGCACCTCAAACCAGCCGTTCTCGCCTCCCCAGTCCTCCTCGAGCACACGGAGCTGGGTTGACGTGACGGGATGGTTCCACATGCAGGTATTCATAGCCGGAGCCACGATGATCTTCTTCTTGGCCCCGTCAACGGCACCAGTGGTGTCCCAAGCACGAACCACGCTCGTCAGCAGGTTATCGCACAGCCCATTCGAAATCTTGGCCATGGTGTTGGCGCTCAGCGGCGCGATGACTAGCACGTCGGCCCACCGGCGCAGCTCAATGTGCAGGATGGGAGCGTTACGCCTCCACGGCTGGGCCCACTCGGAGGCGTCGGTGTAGACGGCGTCGACGTTTGGCATGCGTGAGATCTCAGTCAGCGTGGGTTGCTCGACCGACTGGCCCGCGAGGAACTGCGAGGCCGACTCGGTGAGGATGAGGCGGATGGAGAGACTGCGGTGGTGCGAGAGGCCCTTGATGATCTGGACGAGCTTGATGGTGGCGACGGAGCCCGAGGCTGCGAGGAGGACATGGCGCTTGCCGTCGTTCCGGGACTTTTCGAGGGCCTGGGTTGAGTTGCGTTCGTGGTGGTGATGGTCTGAATGGGCGTCATGCCCGTGTTGAATTGTGTGAAGCATAATGACGAGTATGAGATGTGATGTGTTCGTGCTTGGTGAAGTTGTGCGTGAGATATTCCACAGCCACTGAGTGGTAACGGAATGAGTCCAGACGTGAGATGATACGATACAACAAAGTCCACAGCTTATTAACAAGAGATCATGGTTCAACTTCATTCTCGAGGAATGCGAAAAGCATTTATGACCCCGCCATCACCCCGCGTCATCCAACGAACTCTGTGCGAGCACAAATCATCACATCACGAGCTAACGCCGATTATCGCAGTTCATCCTCCGCAGCCGCTGTCGCAGTGGTCTGACTCTGTGACTCGCTCCAAGACCGGAGTTCGTTGCAGTCACAAAACAGGATCAATAGCATGAGGACTTTGTACCTGGTAAAAGAGTCTCGTGCTGAGACCGGATCGCAGGCCGGTTCACTTTAGCGGCCGGTGCCTCTGTTAGAAGGTGGCTGCCTCAGGCACCTACTTCCCTTAGCTCCAACCTATAGATCCCCACTTAACTTAGCATAATATACCTCTTATACCTTTATTATATACCCCTACCTTCGTGAACAGAAATGCAGCGCAGGAGGTCATGATCTCGGCACTTTGGATAGCCCTGCAGACGGTAGACG
>JADDON010000279.1:0-32568 GCA_017140175.1 Fusarium staphyleae
TAGAAATTATTACTAGTAAATAGATAACCCCTTAAAGATTACTAGAGGTATTAAGACTTACCCTAAGGCTGAGATATACTTAAGTATTAGAATCTAAAAATATAAGTCAGAGATAATGAAGTATTACTAACGTCTTCTCTAAATTCCCTAATATAAAACTATTAAAGAAAAGACCCTCTATTATACCTACTTTATCTATATTATATCGATATTTCTACTTAATATTCTTTACTATAAGTATTATAAGTAATATAAAAAATACCTTAAGAAGTTTAGTTAATACCTCTTTATAATACTCTATATTAATTCTCTTATCTTTTAATATCTTAACCTTTAGGTTATAGGTTAAAAAGGCCCTTATTTAGTTCTTACTAATACTATTTAGATAGCTATTATATTAGGCTATCTTATTAGCGAAATCCTTAAGCTATTAATATATAACTAAATAGCTTAGCTTATATTAAAGAAAGACTTAATCCTATAGATATTTTTCTTAGACTAATAAGAGCTTCTGCTATATCTTATAAGCTTCTTTTAGCGTAATATAGCTATAAACTCTAGCTTAAAAGGTTAACTATAGTATTCTATAGTAGCTAATAGTATAATATATAGATTTTCTATTATTATACTTATTGAGCGCCTTTTAAAGGTTTTCCTTAGTCTATTTAGGTATAGTGAATTTAATATAGAAGTTAGATTTATAATAGCTAGTTAATTGCGCGAGAAAATGCAGTTAAGATATATACGGTTATAGTATTATATAGCGTAAAAAGGTGGTCTGTTTCTAGGGGTGGTCTATAAGTGGGGTGTCTGACTTAGCCACATATGACGTTATTCCCAGGAACAGGAAAACGACAAAAGTGCAACGCTTCGAAGCTCATCGTGTTAGGCATCGCGTCGACAGGCACAGCATTACGCTCTGGAGCCAATCACTACGTCTTAAATTATAGATAAGGAATAATTCAAGTGTTTCACTGACAGAAAATTGAGGGAACTTTGGACATGAATGGCACCATAAGAAAAAAAACGTGCTGCCCACCAGGCTCCAGCCATGCTATTAGTGTGAGGCAGCCGACGCGCCCAAAGATGGACCTCGGTTCCTTGAACGGATGAGGAGCAAGCAAAATACTTCCCAGGAAGAAGTTATTCCGCGACAGAGATTGTATTCATAAAGAATGAAGCCAGGTGGTGGTTGCTGTTACGGCCGGGTAACTTTCAATATACTGTTACAGATAGAATTCTTCGAGACAAAAGCCATTGAAATGCTTCTAGAAGGTATTTACGAGTCATGGCAGAGCCTCACGGGTGATTTACAGAAGCCGCAAACCTTGTGCTCCATCACATTCCAGTGTCTCGGTACTTGAACTTCAGCATTCCAATGGCCACAATCCACATTTCTAGAAGCTTAGAGGTGCTATTCGCCATGGTCCACTCTCAACGTCGACCGAACGACAACTGGCCGTAAGATCCATTCAGCCCTTACGAGCTCACTGAAGCTCTGCCAGTCCATGGTTCGACACGTTATGGTGTGAGGTGAGCAAGGTAGAGGGACTACTGCTGATACCCGGAAAGAGTAGTTACGAGCCCAAGCCCTGGGAGGAGTCCGATGTCGATATCAAGATCACCCACTCGGGCATCTGCGGCTCCGACATCCACACTGCGAGCCGGTTGGGTACACTCTCTGATCTTCCGATATAATACGATGGGTATTACTTGTTGTAACACAGAAATGTAAGCTAACATTCAATAGGGTTCAACAGACTTCCCTTGCGTTGTCGGCCACGAAATTGTCGGTATCGCCATCGAGTCGGATCCGAGGCCAAGAGGAATATCCAGGTCGGCGACCTGGTTGGTGTCGGTGCCCAGACATTTTGTACAACTCAACATACCGGACAGGCGGCCTCGGCCACTTTGCGGTACTCATCGCCAAAGCCATGGGCGCGGGTATCTCGCGGCGATTGGATGAGGGGGAAGAGACTCTTGCGTTAGGAGCCGATCAGTACATCGCCACGGCGGAAGATGAGGGTTGGTCTCAGAAGCATGCCGGCAACTCTCGAGCTCATCATTTGCACCGTGTCTTCGTCGAAGGTGCGCTACTGCATATTATTCTTTGTTCCAGTGCCGTGCGTGGTGCTGTGTCGTGCAGCATTTTCTTGGCGATGAGGCGTAGCTCTGCAGACAAAGAAGTGCAACCCTCTTCACGTTCCCGCCGTATCATCGGACCACATGACTAACTCGGATCTTTGCTCAGATGCTGCTGCAAGTGTACTTTGACATACTCGACCTCGCCGGCACACTTGTGCAGATACGCATTCCCGATGAGCCCATCCCTGTGAGTGCATGGGCGCCGGTACCGGCGCGAAGAATCGCTCATCGGCAGCCCCAAGGAGATTGAGGAACTCTTCCAGCTCGCAGCAGACAAGCACATCGTGCTATGGGTTGAGAAGAGGTCCATGTTGGACGCGAACCAGGCCATCAGTAATATGGAGGCGGGAGTTCCCCGGCAGGAGAACAGTTGAATCGAGGAGACTGGGCCAATCTGGAGGATAAGCCCGAAGAGAAAGACAATGATGCCAAGGAGAAGGAAACCAAGGATGATGAATGAGTTGATTGTTTGTCGGGATAGTTTGGCGTTGGACGGCGCTTTCCTTCGTCTGGTGTTCGCAAGTGTTCCTGGATGGTGTCCATATACCCACGGAGGTCTGTGTTGTACATTATATTGTAAACCTGCTTCTGTGTATCAATAGTACACCAATAATCAAAAGAGATCACGCTGGCAGAGCTTGGGATGTTTGGGTCCGGTAATAATAGACAATGGACAACTTAGGTTGAGGCAACACCTGAGGCTCTCGGCCGAGCTTGTCATGTAGAGACTGCTGAAGTATGTAGCCACCAACAGACAGACAAGCTCGGAACATTAACCTGTGGATTTCTCATGGACATAATTGCTCTTTATCATTTAAAATCAACACCCACTTCACGATTACTCACGTCAAAGAACACGCTGTCACTCACCCACCCTCAGCGAGTCGTTCATGTCAACTCTAATCTCGTTTGTCCCAATTCGCCCCTTTCCACAGGCAGAGTTTGCAGAGCTGCAATCTGTATCGGTCCAGAGGGTGTGTACTCAAGAAAGAAGCCTTGACTGGAAAGGGACGCAGGCCAACCTAAAAGCCGCCAAAAGCAGTAGCCCAGCAAAACTATCTCCAATACCGATACCTAATCCCTGCCCTCAGCTCGCCCCAGGTCGGGGCCTCGGCCGCCGTGGATGAACTGACATTGCCAGCTTGGGCAAAACAAACTATGCCCTGCTGGGACGGCCGAGCCGACGGTTGGGGCCTGTTCCCTGCTGGGAGAGCGGGCGGGCAGGGAGCAGGCCTCAGAGTGAGGAACAGGGGGATCGACAAGGAAGGACGCGAGCCTTTTGGGCCGGCTCCAGTTGTGGCAATACGCTGCGGCATATCACCAGGCACGAAGCGATCTTGCTTGGCTGGCCCATTGGAGTCTACCGTGTCGGTCGCCGATTTGGGAGCTTGAGAAACAATGGGCACTTCTCCCACAGTCAAGCTTCTCCGCCTGGGTAATGAGGTCTTGTATGCATGAGATTATGGTGCAATTTACTCGTGTATAGCGAGATTCACGCTGAGATGCGGAACATCTCTGGCTAGAGCTCGATAGCTCGGTGCTCGCATACATGGCTACAGGTAAAGGTTCAATAGTTCACTGTCTTGCTTGCTCAGTTGGTTCCGGACCGAGCACACCTATCTTCCAGACAGGGTCATCACTCCAGGCCTCAGTCCAAAGGAGCAATTGAAGACGAGGCGAGCATCCCAGAGAGGAAAGGAGCGAGGCTGCGGGAGCTGGCCCGGGCGCTTTGGGGGGTGACAAGCCTGCATGGAACTATCAAAAGTTGGCGCGTTGCGCTAACAAAGACCGTCGACGGTGGAAGAGATGAGATTCGCGGAGATGGAGGAAGAATAAGTAAACACCGAAGTGGATACGGTTGAGGGGGTACCCGAGAATAATACTGCAGAGATAAAATCGATAAAATAGATAAATCTAATTCAGGTGAATTGGATGAGGCTTCAAGTGAATCAGAGGAGGCAACGGCGCCATGCGAGGGTGAGTCAAGCTTGGCCGAGACAGGCTTGGGGTGTCTTGGATGTAGCGGTCCGTGATCTTGACTTGTCTCGTCTCGGGAAGAGAATTCCAAGGACTTTTTAAGGCTGGGAGATGGTTGAACCAGCTTCAGTTGAGGATAACTAACATGTACGTACTTGAAGTTCTGGCTCCTGCGATGTCGGGTCGTGAGAATGATAGCTAGTAAATGGAATAATGACTGTGTTGGGCTGAGATCCAATGCCAACGAAACGGGATCGGGATGTTACCCTTTGATCCATCTGGTCCAAAGATGAGCCTGTCAGAGACCAGCCAGCTCCCAATGCGCAGGTACCTTGCATAGTTACTTCACGTCTGTTCAGTCTTGGCAGTTCAGATCGAGTCCACGTTGCATTTTTGTGCCCTGGGCAAACAGCACAAGACCTGGTGATGCAAAGGGAGCAACAGCAAGGAGTTGGACGAGACAGAATCAATGAGAAAGAAAGTCCCGGCCGGGTTTGTTCACATAGGTATTAGTTACTCGGTAATGCAGACGAGAAGAGAATCGACCAATTCTTGTTACAATCCTTCTTAATCAACTTAGATGAGAAAGGAAGCTGGTCGTAACGTTATGTCATTTGTTGACAAGTCGGGGGTGCCCCGTTGACGGGAAGATCGAGCGGGTGTATCAGAGTAATTAAAATCTCACGGGTAGATAAAGTTGATGGCTAACTAATCTCATCAACATCTTGAAGCCGCCATAGATTGATGATGATGATGATGATGAGGATGATGGTGTGAAGCTGTCTACCGGGTAGCTGTCACAGACCATGCCCCCCCAAGAACCCTCAAAATTTTACTCGTTTATCCCCCCCTTTACTGCCCCTCTCAAGCTTAACTTATGCAAACATCTCGTTGTGCAGTGAAGCTCATTTCCCATATACGCTCCCATAGCGACGACTCTTGGGTTGTGGAGGCGCATGGCTGAACCAAGTGGACAAAGCCGTGGACCCGGTTGGGCGTTGGAGTCTCTAGTTAGTATAGAAGACGCCACAACGTGATTGATTCAGAATACGCCCAAAAAGCCCTCTTTTTCTTATTCTTGGTGTCTAGGAAGCACGCTTTTGTTTGACCATTTTCCGTAGCGCTGCCGTTGTTCTCGTGGCGATAGGGTTTGGCGATTGTCCGTCCTGTCTCATCAAACTCCCCCCTTTGCCGTCCTCTAAGCCACCACGCACCGTTGACTTGATTCCCGCCGCCCGCTTGCCCTATTGATGACGCCGTTGAGTGCTGGTTGGTGCTGGTTTCTGGATCTTGCCCCTATCTCCGCGCCCCCCGCCGACTTTCTATCGTTCGGCGACGCCATGACCTGCAAGCCATCAGGAACTCGAGGTACCAACTTGAGGCTCTAAGAAATGGATTGGCCGAATGTCGAACGACACGACAGCTTGCTTTGATTAAGGGTATGGGAACCACTTTGATAGCGGGTTGTGGTTGATTCAAGAGATCGACCAACAACCCGCTTACACAAGCTCAATGCAGGTACAGAAAGCCTGCAGCAAAACGACGACGGAGGCGCCAAGCTCGACGCGAGGGATTGTTTGGTTCTTTGAGCCTCTACCCATTCATCATGGATGTTATTGAAACAAGGAACAACAAAGCCAAGGCCAGCCTCCATCCGGTAACATCCAACCGTCTTGGCCCCGATGACTATCTAGATGGGCACAGAGGAGACAATGCCGCTTTACGAGGTATGGCAATGATCAGCATCGACGAGCCTGTGAATCGCATGGCCGAGAGGTCCGTAAGTCTCCACGGCCACGCCGGCTCATGCTTCTCGATCACTCGCTTCCGCGGTTCCTGACGATTGTTCCTCCATGAGGCATCTCTCCCAGTCACTAGCACGAACAAACCGCCGACGTTTAATTTCCCATTCCCCTCTTTGCTGCAAGCCAAACAGTCAAACCTTCCGAGGAAAGATGGAGCACTAAAAATAACCAGAGCCTTGCTTGATGTGATCGAAGCTGGCCACGGATATGGGCGAGCCCGAGGCCGGGGATCGATCGGAGACTACACAAGCGTTGATGAGAGATTAAGATGCACAGTAATGCGTATGTCGTGAACAATATGCAGTAGCTGAACGCCGTTAAAGCTCATCAACACATATACTGCCTTGCAACGGACTGATTGACAGGGACAACCTAACCTCCAACGTTACTTGAAGATGCAGCCCTGACGTGTTCTGGTGCGGCACCCGACCAACTGCCAACGTTAGAACGCCCCAAGAAAGGAGTGGCTGACTCCATTACTCCGTAGCTATCTGTGAATTCAAGGCGTCACAATAGGAACAACATTTGGAAGCAGAGGGACCACAGCTGGAGAGACTCAATCAGACTATTAGTTAGCGCCCAAGCGGCGCCCTAGTGACCGGTGATCCCAGTGAACCCCCCGTAGGCTCTCCTCCAGCGCAACTTCTAGGCGCCCCCCAGGGACCCCGCTAGCTCATTCAGCCCACTACCCAAAGAGGTAAGACCGCTGATCTGCTAGCCCAGGGGTCAAGGCTTAGGGGGCGGAGACTTGGCCCCGCGCACTTGTTCCTTTCACTTCACTTTCTTCCACTTCGCTTCTTCCAACAACCGTGCCCGGTAGCCCGGCCTCACGGCACATGGCGGGTTTATTTACAGCTTCAGTGTTTGTCCCGTTCCGGTTTAGGGCTTCGCTGAGGGCGTGGCTATTGCATGGGTACCGTTGTCTTGCCTGACCTGATCGATAGTGGCCCAAACTAACGCTTCACAGGCGCGCTATCAGTTCGCCCGCTTCTTGGACTTGACCTCTCCAAGCCGGGACACACACCCAAGATGGACCTTCACACCCAACAGCACAGGCCTGTGAAGGCTGCAGACTGGACCAGAGATAGCGGATGAGAGGCCGATGGGGGAGAAGAGAGGCAGGCAGGGGGGGATGGGCCACCGGCAGTCGTCTCGACCCATCTCGTCCCATCCCAGAGTCTCTCGTCCCGTGCATTTAAACAGCGATATCCTTCCCATCTGGATCACACTCTCTTCCCAGTTCCTTTCTCACTATCACTCTTCACATTACCCTTCGCGGAGTATCAGTAACTCAGCTCACCTGAGTCACAGCCCGCAGTCCATTCGTTCATTACACATCTGCATTTCTATTCCAACATGAAGAGCACTCTTGTCATGAGCTTGGCCTTTGGCCTCGCTGTCGCCACCCTTCCTCCTACTGTCACCCCTGACGAGGACTGCGAATGCAACTACGAGGACCAGTGCTACAAGTCCGTCCGTGACCTCTCCGCTCTCGAGCGTGCCACCGTCTGCAACAGCGCCTCCATCAGCCAGTGCGAGTGGGAGCTCATCCAGGGCTGCGGCAGCAACCAGGATGTCCTGAACGCCTGTGGCTGCTACGAGGAGAGCAAGACAACCACAACCTCTGACTCTGCTACCACCACCACCGGTACCTCCGCTGCCTCTACCGAGACTGCCTCCACCACTGAGTCTGCCTCTACTACCGAGACCGAGTCCAAGACTTCCGAGACTGAGTCTGCGTCTACCACCGAGACTGAGTCCAAGACCTCCGAGACTGAGACCGCCTCCACCACCAGCACCGAGGCCGGCTCGACCACCGAGACTGCCTCCACCACTGAGACCGAGTCCAAGACTTCAGAGACCGAGTCTGCCTCCACCACCGGCACTGAGTCTGCCTCCACCGGCACTGAGTCTGCTTCTACCACCGAGACTGGCTCTCAGACTTCCGAGACTGAGTCTGCTTCCACCACCGGCACTGAGGCTGGCTCCACCACCGAGACCGCCTCCACCACCGAGACTGGCTCCCAGACTTCCGGCACTGAGACCGAGACCGGCTCCAAGTCTACTGAGACTGAGACCGAGACCGCCTCTACCACCGGCACCGAGACCGAGACCGGCTCCAAGTCTACTGAGACCGAGACTGAGACCGGCTCCAAGACCACCGGCACCGAGACTGAGACCGCCTCTACCACCGGTACTGAGGCTGGCTCCACCACCGAGACCGGTGCCCAGACCACTGGCACTGAGACCGAGACTGGCTCCAAGTCCACTGATACTGAGACTGCCTCTGAGTCTACTGGTACTGAGACTGGCAAGACCACTGAGACTGGTGCCCAGACCACCGGCACTGAGACTGGCAAGAAGACCACCGAGACTGGTGCTCAGACCACTGGTACTGAGACTGGCAAGACCTCCGTCCCTTACACCACCTCTACCATCTACACCACTCAGACCCGTACCGTCACCGACTGCCCTCCTTACGTCAAGGACTGCCCCAACGGTCCCCACGTTACCACCGAGACCATTGCTGTTTCCACCACTGTCTGCCCTGTGACTGAGGAGCACCCCAGCAAGCCTACCGGCCATGGTCCTCACTCTGAGCACCCCAGCAAGCCCGCCGATTACTCTCCTCCTGCTGAGTACACCACCAAGACTATCTACTCTACCAAGGTTTACACTGTCACCAAGTGCCCCGCCTACGTCACTGACTGCCCTGTCGGCCACGTTACCACCGAGACTGTTCCTGTCTCTACCACTGTCTGCCCTGTCACCGAGGAGCACCCCAGCAAGCCTACCGGCCACGGTCCTCATGCTGAGCACCCCAGCAAGCCTGCCGGCCATGGTCCTCACTCTGAGCACCCCAGCAAGCCCACCGGCTATGCTCCTCCTGCCGAGTACACCACCAAGACTATCTACTCTACCAAGGTCTACACTGTCACCAAGTGCCCCGCCTCCGTCACTGACTGCCCCGTCGGCCACGTTACCACTGAGCATGTCCCCGTCTCTACCACTGTCTGCCCCGTGACTGAGGAGCACCCCGCCAAGCCCACCAAGGGTCCTTCTCCTCCCAGCGGTCCCTCCACTCTTTACACCACCCAGACTTTCACCATCACCCAGTGTGCTCCCGGCTCTCCTGACTGCTACCCCGGCAAGGTCACCACCACTTGCTACCCTACCGGCACTACTGAGATCCCCGTCCACACTACTGTTGTTGTCCCTGGAAAGCCCGGACACGAGCAGCCTTCTAAGCCCGAGACTCCTGAGACTCCTGCTCACCCCGAGACTCCCGCTAAGCCTGAGACTCCCGGCTATGAGCAGCCTCCCAAGCCCGAGACTCCCGCTAAGCCCGAGACTCCTGCTCACCCCGAGACTCCTGCCAAGCCTGAGACTACCGGCCACTCTGCCGCTCCCAGCCAGCCTTCTGCCACTCTTCCTTACCACGAGCCTACCGGTACTGGCTACCCTCCTGCTGAGGTCACTGCCGGTGCTGCCCGCTTCGGTGTCGAGATGGCCGTCGCCGCTGTCGGTGTCCTCGCCGTCCTTCTGTAAATGCATTTCGGAAAATCTTTCCTTTGATGTTAATTTCTACAATAACATAATCCGCTTCACTGTGTACATAGTATGAATTAGACGACTTTGGCTTAGCCAGCAGTTAGAATGGTTACGAGTTTTTTTGGGTAATATCGTGTATTGTCTATCATCTATCCAATATCCTAATTTCACATAACCTCTTGTGTCTGGCATGTCTCTGTGAAATCGGATGGTGCCAAACTAAGCCAATCTTCTGATCGCAGTTCCTGGGCGTTTCAACGGTCCTTGGTGCTTGAGACTAACGGGTTAGTTGGCGTGGTTGGCAACGAACTTGGTAACGAGGGAGAAGCTCCGCCGTTACGTGGTCCTTTGTTCTACAGTACCGCGTGCTGTGGCTATTATCCAAGCCACTTCAGATGGCCCCAAAGTCTGTTTCCTCTCATTTCCCTTGTGTGTGGGAGCATTGTGGATCGCACTTCTTTAGGATAGCAAGCAGCCAGACGCTAAAACCAGGGGGCGGATTTAAGGAAAAAAAGAGGAACCGTTGCGTCCCGGGTCGCTGGAGAGTTCACGGGAAGTCAAAGAGACGAAAGTCAAAGGAAGAGGGGCCTTGTGGCCGTTGAATAGGAGCACTGGAATGCGGGAAATCGGGGTGCCGTGTAAGTGGAAGGGTTCTGGAAGACTGGGGGCGTATGCTGTGAAAAGTGGCTTCAACTGTCGGTGAGACAGACGTTAACTACAAGTTATTGCGTATCGTATTCATTGTGACGAGAGATTGTTTCGCAATGTCTTGGATGTTGAATTGATATGGACAGAGATAAAGGTACGTAGGTGCTTGTGTGGACGCAAGGAGACGAGACGGAAACAATCGAGCGCATCTCTTGATTGGTGGATGAACATGAAACAAAGGGAAACAAATAAAATACGCCAGGGCCTCGTCTCGGAAGTCCTTGTTCTGGCTGATCCGTAGACGATGATATCACGGGTACGTTTTTCTTTTTGGCGTGGTCTTGGCCTTCACGTGGTGTCGTTCAATGGCTTCATGCTTTTCCACCGACGACGATGATTCCAGAACCTCACCCCCTCCCTGTCAGCGCCTCTGAAAACGGCCTCGTCATTTGCCCATGATCTAGTTTAGTTAACTAGTTAATCGTTTCATCGATTTTGGTGTGAATGTTGTGGCCACTGAAAATAGCGGCAATGAAAGCCAGGTACGTACCTGTCTGGATCTGGTAAGTGCCTATTCTGGATGCTCTGGCCAATCATATACGCTGATCGATAAGATGCTCCGATCAGTGAGATTCAACCTTGATTGACTGAGAATAATGCCAATTGACAAAGTATTAACGCTACTGAGTGAAAAGTATAGATGCATAATGGACCGAGCTAGTCATCATGATTATATGGTGAAGAGCAACCTTCTCAGTCAACATGCACGTTTCAGTTCGATAAGCTTCTTCAATGTGAAGGTGCCAGAGTCTCCAACAGCATCGTGGAGCGGTGACTCTCTTTCAGAGTTTCGAGCCTCTAGATCCGCCCCGTTTGGAACCAGATACGGTATCGCTTGGGTTACATACCACCAATACTTCCCCCAGCGAGTTCATACAGCGTACGGGTGCCCTTAGGACCTGGAGTATCAACGTTGACCCGCTTCTTCTCGATCAAACACGCAGTATTTGCAAGCTGGGGGGCACACATTCACAAGCAGCCAAAATCAAGGGTCAAAGTGACACTTTCTCGATGCTCCTCTTTTGTCGTAAGTACCGTGGGAATAGCACTCGTCAACAAGATCTGCAAATCCAGAGTACGGCCTTTGTTATCGCGGATGTCACGCTTCGCACCCGCCTCGCGGAAGCAAGTGATGATATTTGGTATTCCAGCTTGGGCCATCGATTCCCTTCATCTTAAGACGTGGAGCAAGGGTCTACACCCCTGGGAGTCCTGGGTGTTGATGCTGGCTTCGAATTTGGTCAAAAGCTGGCTTGAGAGGCAGAATTCAGATGATGAACTACTGGCCAACAGATGCAAACGTGCCTCTCCGTAGCAGTTGGTCAACTCTGGGTTTCAACCTCCCCCCAGAAGCGCCGATACGAGAAGCAGTAGCCTCTCAGTATTTGTATGAGGGCAGATCGTTTTGCCTGGTGCAAGTCTGGATGGTGGTGGCGGCCGTATCTCGCCATGAGTCAAAAAGACATGGTGAAGAGGTGTCATACCTGTTGAATCGACGACGTTGAAATCCATGCGGTAGTTTAGCAAACAGAGTGCAAGATCTAGCTTCTTTGAGATGGCAATGATTGAGAGGCGTTTCGCCTGTAGGGAGCTCTCGTTTGTTGATATATATCCACGCCTTTGTCTCCGACCAGAAGCTTCAGGTATTCTTCATCAGCATCCAGCAGTGACCGATGAAGGGCACTCTGTCCATCTGGTGTTTCTAAGATGAGATCAGCGCCAGCATACAGCAAAGCCTTAGCTGCAGCTGCGTTTTGCAGGTCATGAATGGGAGCACAATCTTGTAAATTCTTCTCATTTACGTCTGCTCCAGCTCGTATCAGAAGAGACATTGTGGGAGAAATCGTCAAAGGTCAACCCGGCGTGCGTCTCAAATGACCGGTAGCTATAGCCAGACAGTGCTGTGCTCCAATTTGGGTTATTCTCATGCATCAGTGGGGGGTGTATGCCAGACCGATATACGACCTGCACCTGATAGAGGCGTCAGCACCAGCATCGACTAGGATCTCCATTCTTCACGCGTAGCTAGGAGATTGAAGCTATCTCGTTATGAAGATGAGTGAAGTCTGGATGATGTGAGGAGTAGGCTTAGGCTGCAATTTAAGGTAGATATATAGGTCGTACGACAGTGAGAGTTGGCTTGCATTCCATATAAATATGCTTTGTGTAATTCAAAAGCGGTCTTAAAACAGGAAATGGCTTAAAGAAAAATGACGAAGATTACAGTATTATTCCTAGCTAACGTTAGATTAGCATGCAGTAAGTTATAGTGTTGCCTCGAGTTATCTTGTAAAGGTGTGGGCTCTTTGCATCGCCACTAATAAGACCCGCAGAACTGGCCTGGCGGTCAAGATTTTACACATCAACCACCACGATATTCTCAATTTGGATCCTTTGTAGTTTATAAATGGCTTCAATGGAGACGAGAGCATCACCACGGGGATCTTACTTACAAGAAGCCACCCGGATCCAAGTTCTGTCCGACCTTCATCTCGAATACACGCAGCAGTATGCTTCATACACTTTCCCTACAACTGCGCCATATCTTCTCCTTGGAGGCGATATAGGCCGGCTTATTGATTACCAAGAATATATGACGTTTATGAAAGTACATGTTCATCGATATGAGAAGGTGTTTCTGGTACTAGGCAATCATGAGTTCCATGGCCTAACCTATGATAAAGCGTTGGAGACAGCCAGGCATCTCACAGCTGAGCCTACTCTTGCCGGCAAAGTCCTTCTTCTGCATCAGATGCGATGGGATGATCCAAAATCCGACCTGACGATTCTAGGCTGTACGCTCTGGTCCGCGATACCTGAGCATGCGTACGGCGTTGCTCAGTCGAAAGTCAAGGACTTTACGAACATACGAAACTGGAGCGTTGAGAAACACAACACTCTTCACAAGGAACAACATTCCTGGCTACGCCAACAAGTGGCACAGCTATCTTCGACAAACAAGCACGGCGCACGGCAGCTACTGGTTGTGACCCATCATGCGCCGAGTGTAGAGGGTACGTCCCGGCTGCAGCACGCTGGGAACCCGTTGGCCTGCGCTTTTGCGACCGACCTGATGGGCCAAGACTGGGGAGACGTGAAGGTCTGGGTGTTTGGACATACGCACTACTCGACAGATGTGTTATTGAGCAACGGTATAAGGCTTGTAGCTAACCAGAGAGGATATGTACTTCCGGACACAGATGTGCTGAGGGAGGGTCAGAAGGATGACGATTGTCATACCTTTGACTCTAGTTTCACTATATCTTTGACGTGAGTAGATGATATAGACTGGGGTTTACCGCATCGTTGAGTGCTTTCAGCTCCAAGTCCTTGTCTGCCTCGGCCACAGCTAGATTGTGTCAGAGGAGAATGGTGTTGCACTGCTAGACAAAGGTCAATTAGTATACAATACTCTTGAACGATGGAGCTCTGTTTCCAAGTCCTATATCGATTGTTTGAAATGAACAGCCTATAACCGCTGTTGGTTATGATATATACACGCTTTATTGCGAGCATATACCACGGCCGCAGCACCAAAGGTCATACAGCAGCCGCTCAGGTGCCCTCACACTTCCCGAGACATCACGTTTGAAACCTCCTACCTGGACTCAATGACCTGAATCGACAAAAGCATAATCTGTAGATTCAATGTCTAAGGTCTCTTGAAATTGGGCTACGTGGAAGCCGTCCTAGGGGCACCGGGAATAGTATTACCCTTCCAGAATGGCTTGTGAATACCACGTTCACCACAACTGAATACTGGGGCAGGCGCCGAGATAAAGAGTCCAAAACTCCAAGTCTATGATTTTTGAGCGTAAAAAAAGACTATTATACAACCCTTCGGTGAGGATGTCACCCGTCTGCCCTCATGTTCAAAGGTATCATGGGCAAACTTGAGATGCGAACGAGTATCCCCCTTTTCCACCCAAGGATCACTTCTATTTCCTCCCAGACAGCGAGAGTGGTCTGGACTGCTCTTTCCCATACAATGGTGACAAACAACAGCGTGTACCGAGCAGGCCCAGCTCTTGGGCACTTCTCAGGCTACGGTTCCCAGACACCTTATACACCCTCCCTCGCTCCCCTATTCACTTCCAGATGCGACACGGACGTTTAAGCAGCGATTTCCACACCACCAACAGCGCCGAGGTACTGGAATATCGCGTTAGTAGGGTTTCCCGGGTTATCAGGGGGGTTGGAGTTGACATACCTTCTTCAAGTCACCGTAGATGGCGAACTGACCGGCGGTAAGGGTACCGACCATGAAGAGACGGGCACCAATACCGCTGTAAGAGCCACGGATACCGAGCTCCTTTCCGATCTTGAACAGACGGGAGACAGTGCCCTCACCAGGAAGACCCTTGGTCTTGTTGATCTTGGAAAGCATGGTGTCGGCGGGCTGAGAGACGATGGCGGCGGCGAAACCGGCAATCAGACCAGAGCCAAGGTTGACAGTGGTCTGCAGGCCGTCGGACATATCCTTCTTGGGGAACTTGCGGAAGATAGCCTCGGCAACCTTCTCGTAGACGACGAACTTGGACATGGTATAGGGGATCCTGAAAAAAGATATCAGATTTGCAATGTTCGTGGATATGGAGGTTGGAGGGGTGACTCACTGCTTGAAGAGGATGGGACCGAAACCGGCGTAGAAAGCACCGAAACCCTCGTTCTTGGCCATCTTGCCAAAGCCAGAGATAAGACCGCTGGCGTAGGTGGGCTCAGAGACGAGACGGATACGGGTGGCCTCAAGAGGGCAAAGGGCGATATCGGCGAAGAACTCGCCAGCAGCGGAAGAGGCGAGGTAGACAGCGGTTCGGTTCTTGGAAGCAGTCTCGTAGCCGAGGGCATCGATCCACTGCTGCTTAAAGAACTCGTAACCACCGAACTTCAGGGCACCCTGGAGGAAGTAACCGGCGGCAGTAGGGCCGAAACCAGTGAGGAGAGCACCAGCGCCCTCGTTCTGGACAACCTGACGGAATCCGCCGATCAGACCGCGGTTGTAGGTAACGGGGTCGAGCTGGATACGGGTCTTGACGCTATAGACAAGATTGTTAGCTTTCTTATACTTCAGTAGTCAAGTTGCCATTTAGTTATAGCCCTTGGTAGTTGGAGCTCGGCGGAGCGCAATTCCTGGACTAATTGAGTCCCGGGAAAGCCGCTTGTCGCAAAGTGTCCACAAGAGCCATTACCAAGCCAGGCACAAAGCGCAAGAGGAATTGAAACGTACACATCAACGGGAGTAAGAGCACCGTGGGTGACGGAGCAGCAGACAGCACCGGCAAGGGCAAACTTGGAGTAGAGAGCAAAGCCGGAGAGCTTCTTGGGCTCCTCAGCCTTGAGGGTCTGGACGACGGCGTCGACCTTGGTCGAGCCGGTGGAAGCAGCGCCGGAAGCCATTGTGAGGTAGTCGGAAGTGAATCAGACAAAGGACTGAGAGGAGATTATGCCCAGATCGAAGGATAATCCGGACGGGTGTGAGGAGGAAGAAGCTTGAGAAGAGGGAAAAGTTTGGCGTCGATGAGTTCTTTTTTCCTGCCCGCGGGAGGCAGGGAAAATTAATCGCTCCAGCGTTGGGCGGTCGGAAAGACTCGGATAATCGGCGCCGGCCGCCGCACGGACCGGGCCAAGGGGAGAGATACCGTGGGTGCGTACGTAAAAGCCGGGCCCTGGTAGATATCCACCGTCCACACGGCGACCAACAGATGACCTGGAAAGACCTTGATTCTGTTTGAAAGGCCCGGGGTAAAGAGAAGAAAATGGGGCCTGTTAGCCGCTGCAAGGAGCAGCAGAGACCGTGACGTATCTTGGTGTTTTTTGTAGACTCTTACTGGCTGGGCTGGAGTTAAGAGATCGGGGTTTTGAAGCTATCTCCATGATATCCATCTGCCTCGCAGGCCTCTGAAATTCACATGATTTGCTCTTTAGTGTTAAGAACGTTCTCATATTGCTGATTGCGACACAAACCTCGTTATTCCTGTAACGTGTCCCACTATACATCAGTAACTTTATCCCCATTCCTCTGTTTTCCCACACTGTCTCTGCCAGCCATCCCTCGATCACAGATAAAAATACCAGATCCTAACAGCCCGGGAATTCCTCGGCGCGCCCCATACCTCGACACGGCATTGGTTGGTTGGAGTGAAAATCCAATCCGAGAAGCTGAGGCAGGTTTTTCTGCTTGTCTTGCGTGCTTGGCCTTGTCTGTCCTATTGCCGGTTCAGCCAATGGATATTGTGCGATAAGAACTGCCCCAGCCTTTCCTAGACGGAGTCTCGGGCTTCTTGCCTCGGGCTTTCGGTTCTCGAGCCCCGACGTCATATTCATGCTCTCAATTGGTTCAATCGTTCGGCAGATGAGCCACGTTTTAACATGATATGTTGAAGCTATTCACAAGCACATTGCAGTGTCAATCCATACATAGTAAACAACGACAGTCTAGCTCTGGATGCGATTCGGTCCTGCAAATAATCATACCCTCCTCTACTCCGTACTCTGTACCTAATAGGATCATCGCCGATGCTGACATGACCAGCACAACAGCCGTCTCATATCCCTGTAACCCGGTTGTCCAGTCTAACTTATACATTGCTCCATTGACCAAACAAAATCCATAGTGACTAATAACCTCCCTCAGCCTGAATGCGTTTCTAACATTCAGCAGCCCCTTCTCTTACATACGAGGCGGGTTTGACCTTGGCCTTGGGATGAATTCTCACATGTTGTGAACTCGCTTGTAAGTCGTTACTGGTGTCGTCTGGTATACCGGTATACCTGAGTCGACTATCTTTATGAAGTCCTCTGTGAAAGTGCTATACATAACCTCAGTTTGCTTGGCTTATGCCTACATGCAAGGTATTGGGTTGTCGGTAACAACGGCAGACATCTTCTCATCTACATCCTGTACCTAAGTTTGAGATTTCCCATGGCAATGTATATCCTTCCCTAAATATTCCATGCCTTTTACATTAATAAAAGTAGTCTAGTATTGGTTGAAAGCAGGCCTCTTCTGGGTAATCTTCAAGCGGCTTGAACTACTACAGACAAGATCAGTATGAACAAGGAGGAGACAAGATCAATATGACCTATCAAGAAGATGACGAAGAACTATTTCTTTCGTTTAGAACTATAAATCCGCTGTTTCGTTTGCTCTATTTCTCACAATAATTGGCAAGTCAAGAAGAGTATTGAAAAGTATTGCGGGGGAATTCCGCACCTGAAGCAGGCTTATCTTATCAGCCCAGAAATTCTCCCAAAATTTCTTCCTGCAAATGGTCCCCCGCAAAACAGCCGCCTCACGTTAGAACCTTGACAACACCAAACGACCAAGTAATTACGCCTGGCTTAAACCGTCGCCATGGTGAAACGCAAGGTCGCTGCCCTCGAGAAGCTGGATGCTGACTTGTACGTTCATGAAAACTGTGCCCTGTGGCTCGTTCTCGCCAGTGGCTGACAATAATCACAGCGCGAGTCTCCAGCAGAAAATCCGCCGCGATCCCAAGTAGGTCACCTAATTCTCCGACCGAGAGGATCTTATCGCTAATACGAAGTGTCAGATCTTACAAGGAGGAGTTTATGAAGCAGCTGGAGCAGTATGAAGCGCAGCGTGAGATCTTCCTTGTGTCGCCGACAACCGCAACTGCCGACTCGGTCACGTCCTTTCACAACATTATCGACCTGATCGCTCACGTCGCCGATTGCTACAAGAAGGAGACCGAGACCTTCCCTGATGATCTCAAGACTATCCTAACACAACATCATGCCATTCTTCACCCCGATTTACGAGAAAAGATCGTGGGGAGTCTCGTACTACTCCGTCGCAAAGAGGTCATCGACTCCACCAGCGTTCTCACCACCCTCTTTCCTATCCTCGTGTCGTCGCCGAGCAAAACACTGCGCGAACTTTTGTCTTCCAAGATCATGAGTGATCTGCGAAACTCCAACACAAAGCACATCAACCACCCTCTCAACCGTACCATCCAAACCGTCCTCTACAACCTCGTTACCGCCGACCGATCGTCGCCTCGAGCCATCTGGGCTATCAAGATCACCCGTGAGATGTGGAAGCGTCAGTACTGGACCGACGCGAAGCCTGTCGATGTCATGAAGGAGGCATGTCTCTCTGATAATGAAAAGGTTGTGATCGGCGCGGTGCGCTTCTTCCTTGGCGGAGACAAAGAACGAGAGGAGCTCGAGGACGAAAGTAGTGATGAGGAGGTTGACCTGGGTCAGGTCAAGCATCAGATGGGCATCAACAAAAAGACCAAGAAGAAGAAGAAGGCCTACGATAGGGCTGTAGACAAGGTGAAGCGTGCCGAGCGTAAGAAGACGAAGCCTCATCCGCTCAACTTCTCTGCCCTCCACCTCCTCCACGATCCCCAGAGCTTCGCGGAGCAGCTCTTTTCAAAGCACCTACAGAACACCAAGAACAAGTTTTCCTTGGACTCAAAGATCTTGGTACTACAGCTGGTGACTCGACTGGTTGGTCTGCATAAGCTCACCATCGTGTCGCTCTACTCGTGGTTCATCAAGTTCCTCACACCTCGGCAACAGTCAGTCACATCTTTTCTGGCTTCCCTGGCCCAGGCAGTGCATAACCTAGTGCCGCCTGATGTACTAGAGCCGCTGATCCAGAAGATCGCGAACGAGTTTGTATCAGAAGCATCAGCCGCCGAGGTTGCGGCTGCTGGTCTCAACTCGATCCGCGAGATCTGCGCTCGACAGCCGTTGGCCATGACCGATACTCTACTACAAGATTTGGTACAATATCGTAAGAGTAAGGACAAGGGTGTCATGATGGCTGCCAAGGGTCTATTATCTTTGTACCGAGAGGTTGGTGCGGAGCTTTTGAAAAGGCGAGATCGGGGCAAGGATGCCAGCATCAACATGAAGGCTGGTATTCAAGCCCAGCGCAAGTTTGGAGAGGAGGAAGTTGGTGGTATTGAAGGCCTGGAGCTCCTGGAGAAGTGGAAGGAGGAGGAAACACAGCGTAAAAGACTTGCTAAGGGCCTACCTGAAAAGGCTGGAAGCGATGAAGAGGAGGAGGAGGACGGGTACAAGTCTGATGACTGGGAGGTCGACTCGGATGATAGCAGCGATTCCGGCGGCTGGGTCGATGTTTATCATTCCTCCGACGAAGAAGAAGATGAGCCTGTGTCGAAGAAGCAAAAGAAGGACGACGAAGATGATACAAAGGATAACGATGATAAGAAGGCCGAGATTGATCGCATCTCCAAGCTTGCCACGACAACCATCCTCACTCCTGCCGATCTAGCCAAGCTACAAGAGCTACGAACATCGTCCTCGGTGGAAAAGGCTTTGGGCGTGCACCGCAAGCGCCAGCAAGAACTGGAAAACCGACACCGAGATGACGGCCTGACAGCGGAACAGATCGAGGCACCTGCTCGCCTGCGCAAGATGACCAAGGAGGAGCGTGCTGTTCTTGTAAAGGAGGGCAAGCCAGATCGCGACGAGCACAAGAGTACGCAGGCGATCCGCAGGTCGAAGAAGGAGGCGGCAGGCAAGAGCACGAGCAACAGGGAGAAGGCTCGCAACAAGAACATCTTTATGACGATGGGCAAGGCGAAGAGCAAGCAGAAGAGGAGTTTAGTGCAGACGAGAAAGGTGCTGAAAGGACATATCGAGAGGAGCCAGAGAGGTGGACGAAGAGCAAACGGAACATAGAAAGGGGCTGCTTAGATGGGAGGTCACTGAAGATGATAGATTTGAGAGTAAACTTGCCATGTGCTTTTTTGCGGGGATATCAAAACCTTTGTTTCATTGTCTACTTACCGGTCGCTTTGTATCACTCTTGCATGTAACCAGATTCTTACCTCTACTTCTTACCTCCACTGTTCATCGCAGCCAGACAATCCGCACAGCAGACTGCGTTGCCGACGGTCTTATTGGAGCAGTTGGGCGAATCGCACTGGGGAGTCTTACCGGCGTTGTCAGAGGATATGGCCACAAGGATCTGGGCCGCCTGGATAGCCGCTGGATCCGACGAGGTGTTGTTGGTAGGCATAGTGTTGACGATGCAAGTTGGTGGCCTACGAAGAATTGAGGTATGTGAGTACGTCTGCGATGATGGTCAGAAAAAGGAATACCGATGAATGGGACCTAGGGGAGCTAGAGAGCATGGCTTTGCTCTCGGAGGCGATTGACGGAAATATGTGGTTAAATACAATGAGACTAGTTGTCCTGGTCATGGAACAGAGAGATGATAGGGATGGAAAGCTGGGAGAACAGGAGTCTGTGTCCTGAACAATAAACAACAGAACGCATGGCGATATCTAGAAAGACTTTGTTCTCCTACCATCTTGCTCATGGGTATTGATGTACTGTAAGACTGGATACAGGACTTATCTCAAAGCCCGTAATTTAGCTCTCACGCAACTTGATGTCCTGCCACCATATTGTCTTATAGCAAAACCGTGTAAACTCGCCCGGTATATTCTGCGTCGAGTTGCTACTTCACACCCCATGGTTCAGTATGTCTGTCGGTCTAGCTAGGCTGTAATCGAGTGACATATCTCCCTCTCGTGGGAGAACAATCGGTAGAATTGGATCATGATCTTTGGAGCCTTCTGTGGCCTGTTTTCAGATGCATGGGGTATGGAATACCGTATACTTCAACGTGAGAGAGTGGCTGACAAAGAAAGCACGATTAGTTAAGAGGTGAGGAACGGTAGAGTATAGCGTTCTCGAAACACTACATAACTACTGCAGAAGTTGACTTTGGCTTTCCATGCTAAAGCTGAAACAGATGCAGCTAAACAAACGTCATTCGTCTTGTACCTTGTCTCGGGCTGCAATAAAGATATGACGTACTCCGTAACTACGGACTATATTGGTGCAAATGAATTACCCGGCCTCGCAAATGACAAGGGTTACATGTGTTAGTTGCATGAGCAAGACAACAACGAACCATGCACGCGAGTAATGCCCCGTACATATCAGAATGTGTCCAGTTAGCTCTGCATACTCTTGAGTAAAAGAGCTTGCGGGGAGGACTTCAAACAGGCGCTAACTTGGAAGAAGCATCCTGCGTTCGACAATGGGAGAGAAGTGCCGAGGTATGTCTATTGATCGACGCTACATACGCCAGGTGCGTGTGGTATGGTTGATGATCCTTGAGTTAGCCTCATCAGACCAGCCTCGTGATCCTTGACAGCATTGAACTGAGATAACGAGTGAGTTGAAATTGATTCCTAAGACCACATAATATATGGAAAAGCTATGCATTATCAATCATGAATCGACAGCAGGCATCATCTGCTGTTTCTCCCCGTTGTGGGACTATAACTCAGCTATCCATCCTCCCTCGGGCTATCATTACATCCAAGACTTGGCCACATCTCCCCACTTCCAACAACCCAAAGTGCCTCGCCGATCAACCTGCCCCTAGACCAAGATCCTCCCCCGCAAAGCTGCTCCGCTCTCCCCCAGGTTTCCCCAACAGCGGCTGGTGGAGACTCGATGCAGTCGAGTGAGTGACGTTCTCCTTTCCCCATGGGGGTCACGACGTGGGCCCTGATACTACCATCCTCCCTCGAGAGTGGTTAACCTCGCTGCGCTTCTGCCTCCCAAGTGTCACCTCAACCAGCCTGCAACGGGAAGGCAGATGGCTAAATAGGCCGAAAGAATGCCCGTCGGTTTCGCAGCTGCCGAGCTTCTTAGCCGACATGCTTGAGCGTTGGCCAAGTCTCCTCTAATGAAATAACGGTCAATCCCGCTCCTCGTTCGACAGGTTTACTGCTACTGTTACCTTCTGCACACATGTGTGAACGCTAAGCGCTTTAAACACCATCGCAGCTCATCATGGGCGTCAAGAAGTTCTTCAAGGATCGCTCTTTCAAAGTCTCCGATGACCGACTGACAAAGGCGGCGGAGCTCTCTCTGAGAGAGTCCATCTGGCCCATCAGTCTCGTCACTACCCTCTTCTTCTTGTGGGGGTTCAGTTACGGCCTCCTCGACACTCTCAACAAACACTTCCAGGAGACTCTGGACATCAACCGAGCTCGATCTGCTGGACTACAAGCAGCCTACTTTGGGTGTGCACAGTAGCCTACTTCTCGTGAGGTTTCTTCGTCAATGCTGACCAGGCTTAGGGCTTATCCACTTGCGTCTTTGGGACATGCCGCATGGATTCTCCGTCACTACTCATACAAGGCGGTCTTCATCTGGGGACTCTGTCTGTATGCCATTGGAGCTCTGATTGCCATCCCTTGTATCAAGGCCAAGTCATTCGGTGGCTTCTGTGCGGCCATATTCATTATCGGAAACGGTCTCGGCTCGCTAGAGACAGCAGCTAACCCCTTCATCACTGGTACGACGACCCAGTGTGTTTTGTTGTCCGTTATTCATCTAACATGCAGCTCACAGTCTGTGGTCCGCCTCGATACTCGGAGATCCGTATCAACATCTCCCAGGCCTTCAACGGAATCGGCACCGTCATCGCCCCTGTGCTTGGTTCATATGTCTTCTTCAACTTTGACGACGAGAAAGCGTTGGCCAACGTGCAATGGGTCTACCTCTCCATCGCTGTTTTTGTGTTGCTCCTGGCTTGTCTTTTCTTCCTGTCCAAGATCCCGGAGATCACTGACGCAGGTATGCTATGCCAACATATATATACTTGGGGGTTACGTTGGGCTAACTGACATGTCAAAGACATGGCCTTCCAGGCGCAGGAGACACACTCAGAAGCCGATCAGCAACCTTTCATCAAGCAGTACAAACTGTTCCATGCCTCGTTCGCCCAGTTCTGCTACACGGGCGCGCAAGTCGCCATCGCGAGTTTCTTCATCAACTACGCCGTCGAAACCCGGGCTAACACAACGGATGCGGATGGAGCCAAGTTCTTTGCTGGGGCCCAGGCTGGCTTTGCAGTCGGCCGCTTCTTTGGCAGCTTCGTCATGAAATACGTCAAGCCAAGGAAGATCTTCTTGGTCTTCCTCACCTTGTGCATCGTCTTCATCGGTCCTCCCATCGTTCATCACCAGAACGCCGGCATCGCGTTCCTCTACGTTGTCCTGTTCTTCGAGTCCATCTGCTTCCCTACTATCGTTGCTCTCGGCATGAGGGGCCTCGGCCGACACACCAAGCGAGGCAGCGGCTTCATTGTTGGCGGTGTCGTTGGCGGAGCTTGCGTGCCGCCGTTGACGGGTTATGTCGCAGACAAGCACGGGATCGGCATGTGCATGGTGGTACCCATGATGTTCTTCGTTGCGGCCTGGACATATCCTCTTTGCGTCAACTTCGTCCCCAGTTACAAGAAGATCGTTGACGTCTTCTATGAGGCCGAGATTGGCCTTCGTGGTCGTACTCTTGATGAAGACAAGATTCAGGATGCTGGAGTCGAGGAGAAGGAGACGGCCAAGACTATTGTGTAAGAGACATACATACATACATACGTACAAATATTATGTCTGCAGACCACAGCTCGACAGCGGGAGTATGAAGGTAGCAAAAAGAAAAGTCAACTTGCAAAAGAGATCGATCACACGCTTTCAAACGGTGTATATACAATGCGTAATCTGGGAATCGAACCCAGGGCTCCCCGACGTTACTCGAATGGCAACGGAGAATTTTACCACTAAACCAATTACGCTTGTTGAAACAGCGGCGGCAAAATGCGGGCTATCAAGGTCGCGATAATGATTTTTGGTGGAGTGGAGGAGAATTCTACTAGCGTAGGGCGGGTATCGTAACGTTAAGCGGTGCCTAGAGAGATAAGCGAGCGAATAAACTTCGATTATCACATCTTTATTCCAATGCAAGATTTGACTGCCTTCTTACTTGGCCTCTACATTTACTGCTTATTTTGTCTTGTCTAGCAATAGAAAACTATCCGTTAGATGGGAATATGCCTTTGATGGGTATGGCTAGTAACCTGCTGTACTGTTCACTCCGGTTCAGGAAAGCAAGCGTCTGATAGCGTGTCTAGCGATGGCTGAGTCGCTTCACTATGATGAGTATATTATTAGATAGAGTATGGATATGACGGTCAAACTATTCGAGGTATATACTCTCAGTAGATAGAACCAATATAATATGAGTATCTAGGAAGATAATATGAGGTAGTGAATCGAGTAATATGCGCGTCGTGGCACTCAGCTCGTGTAAGTTCATAGACTCATGTTACCCTGTGGGCCTCAAATATCACCAAACGCTTTCTTCACAATTAGTGATAAGTCTTTACTCGGTATATAGTTGACCTGCTATATTCATGACATTTTAAGCGCAGCTCTATGCTTTTCTAGGCCCTTCATGGTAGAGGCCTTCGTAGGGTTGGAGGTGGTTCACACAGTCCCTGCAGTGACTTTGTCAAAGTATCAGCATTCTTCAAGATCAAAAGCATACATTATAGTCTTCTTCAATGATACCAGAATATTGTGTACAGACAGTGCCAAATCTCTATACTCATACTCACATGGGATATGCCGCTTAAAGCAAGCATTTGTCAGATTAAATATCTACTGCTTCCTTTGTCATGTTACTATCATCATGTTTCCCGACCAGAAAACTCATCCATCTTACCCTGTATCCAACGGAAAGGTCAAAGGCCAGGCCTCTTTGGACCAAAGAACTGACATTCCTGAATGTTCCAAAGACTACCCGGTACTGACATCTCGAAGCTTGACACGTGGACGTGGCAATCGAGCTCTTCCAAGTAACTGGTTCTTGACAGATATCGTCTAAGAGAATGATTGAGGAAGAAACCAATGAGCACGGATGCAAAGTACGATAGACAGGTCGATAGAGGCGAAAACAAGCGGCTGAATCTCTCATCGAGCCGCCTTTCCAGCCGTGGTTCCTCATCCTCAAAAATCCTAGCCCCTATCGACAAGCCTGAACTAATGAAAAGCCCACGTGGCTCGGATAGCCTCCTAGATGGGGCGTCTTTTGCACGTCGATGCCCTGGTCTAGAAGGCTCAAAGAAGCACTCCTTAAGGATACCGCTCCTGATTCCTGTTCATTTCCGATGACACCGGGAACCCCGCTCGCTTAGCCCGGGCGGAGGAATAGTTATTGACGCTGAACCATGGTGTTGGAGATGATGCGAGCCATCAACAACGGACTGCAGAACATCTCAGGAGCGGCTCACGGAAGCGGAGCCTCCCGCTCGCCGGACACCTTCCGCCTTGCCTGCCATTTGGATAGGGGAGTATTCGGAACCAGCCACTGCTGCTGGAGAGCATTTCCGTCATAAATACGCCTAGTGAGCTGGTAACTGGCTCAAGTCTTTCACATATGGTGATATTGGCTATAGACGAAGGGGGGCAATATTGACCAAGAGAAGAGAGCGAGCGACTCTGCTAGATGTGTGACGGGTGAGGACGTGTCTGGCGCCAGAGGCACTATGCTTGGACGTTCATAGTAACTATATACATCCGACCTCGAGTGCAACTTCACTTGTCAAAAGACATGGACCTTGGCCACGTAACAGTATTCGCAAGCCCGGCGGCTGTTGCACAGTCCAGGTCCACAAGCTGCCGCGTTGGCTGTCTTGGCCATCGTCTCAGACTTCTCGGTCGCGATGATCGACAAACCGAATCCATCTGGATCATCAAAGAATTGCGTTTCCTTCCACGCACGATAAGAACATGGATGTTGTGGGAAAAAGACGTGGGGTGGTGTTAAAGAAGCAGGGGGTGGGTGGGTTGTATGTAGCTGGAGAACGCTATTCCCTTGCTAGATACCAACTAGAGTCGCAGAGAGCAAATAAACAGGGAGAAAATCTTAGCTGAAGAGATGCTGGTAGGTGTTGCATTCTCTGGAACCTCTTACATGTTTCGTTGCAACGGCATGTTACGGAGAGAGAGAGAGAACTTTGCAAAGCTGGGTATTGATCATCGCCAGCTGGAGTTTCATCTTTTGATATTCTTTGTATTTTACATAACAGTCCTTGCTGAGAGAGACGAAAGGTCCATCATGGCTGGAGCTTAGCGGGGAGAATACGGGGAGCTTCTTCAGCATTGAAACGTGCCCAAAATATGGAATGTGGTTGGCTGAGGGTTTTCACCAACTTGAAAGTACCCCGAGTACTGTGGGAAGGCCTCGCCCTATCGTTCTAGCACCTAAAGAAAGGGGAAACCTGTTAGGGAGTTGCCCTTGAGACAGGACCTGCGGTACAAGAGACGGACCCTCAGCCCCACGCACATCTCGAATTGCCTCGAGACCCCAGTACTCTGTAGCCAATCTGGTATTAATCTCTTACACGTGGGAGAGAGTCTGTCCTCTCATTGGATCATTCCCTGGATCATCATGGACGATCTGTTTCTTGAGCGTCGCACACAAAAAGAAGACATGGCCCGTGCACTGTTCCGCAAGCCACCTATGGCTAATCCTAATGTGGCTTAGCCTCTTGGCCTTATTCAGGATAGAGTTGACCTGCCTCCTCTCGGGGTCCCACCATGATGGAATTTTCGGTCACTGTCCACGACTACACAGTACAACGTTCTTCCCAGACAGATCTCAAGTGCCCCTCCTCGCCCACTCGGGTAATCGAGCGCGTGCTCTCCCGGACCTTAGTGAGGCAGTCAAGCGAGAAAGCGGAGACCAGGGCAAGACGCTGGCCGGTGAGGTTGCGTAGAGCTCCCACGGGGGCCATTGAGACGCTCGTCAAGGAAACTTGGCGTTCAACTTTTTCATGGGCATTCAGTCGCAAGGGACCAGAGCATGTGTCCGCCCCAGAGATGACTGCGTGATGATACGTTTTGGCGCCTGGCTTGGAAGATGGATATCTGAGCCCTGCTTCACAAGCAAACCATGACCGTACTTCGGGCAACATCTTCACATCCGAGTGGCAGACTGCATGGCAAAGCTGACACCTTCTCCCAGGTCATTGCTGGAACCTACAGAAGCAAGCTACCCACCGTCGTCTATCTTCGGTCCCCGTTACGTCCAGCCCTCCATCTTCCGGACGCGACATCTAGCGTCTCGAGCCCGTGGCGCGCTTGGCTTGCAGCGGACCCCTGACCAGAAGAACCGCCATCTGCAGCAGCCGGTGACGGATTAGGACTTGTGTCGCGTGCTCACTCTCCAACGGTGCGGCGTTTTTTTCGAAGGCTTCGTTTATCCGCGACTTACGATGCCACCAGGCCGAACCATCGATCAAATTTATGCACAGAAAACAAGCTTGACGCATAAGACTCGGACGTCCATGTCCCACTGCAGATTGCTACGCTCGATTCCCCTCCCTCCTCTGACAGACAAGGCTCGTGCTACAATGAGGTCGCCTCCAGTTCTTGTTAGTCGAGATCGAGTTGGCAAAGATCCACCAGAGCGGCGAACAACAGCATCACTATGTAACCTATGTAGCAGTGAGCAGTTGCAAAGAAAGAAACCGGTGGGGGAGAGAGGACCGAGTCGCTCATCAGCATGGATCGATCTTGACTCGTTCTGTTGGAGGCAATGGGATACCTAAGTGGATGCCCTGGATCCTATCTCGACCGAGGCGCCGCTTTGGGGAATTGGTCACGTCTGTTGTTCCCACTCTTGGCATCCTGAGGATCCACGAGAATGCCAAGATCCTGGGATCAAGGATCTGAAAGGCCTTTTCCCCTCGAGAATTGCCTTGGGTATATGCTCAAGCGAGACGGAGGCGTGCAAGTAGCCGCTCTGAACCCACGCTCCTCATGCCTCCCGTTTCCAATAATTCTCTTCTCACTGCACTCACATACATATATAGTTATATATATATACTCTTGTGCGTCTCTCATCACTTGTGTTCTTTTCTCTCCAGGTCACTCATCCGCTCCCCTCATCTTTCTCCCTCCTTCTGCCCGTGGCAAAGTCCATACCACCACGGTATCAACCACCATCCGGTGGCCTATATCTAGACTTGCCTCTGTCCCTTACTTCCTCTAGTTACTTCACCTAGTTTCTTCCCCAGCAACTCATAGAACACCGCAGCAATGGCCGTGTTCGCACAGTACGACTACCTCTTCGCGGTAGGCACAATCTTTGCCTTCCTCGACGCCTGGAACATTGGTGCCAACGATGTCGCCAACTCGTGGGCCTCCTCGGTGTCTTCCCGCTCCATCTCCTACTTCCAGGCCATGATTGGCGCCTCCATCATGGAGTTCAGCGGTGCCCTCGGTGTTGGCGGCCGGGTCGCTGATACTATCCGGACCAAGGTCGTCGATGTCGGCGCCTTCGATGATAGCCCTGCTCTGCTCATGCTGGGCATGGTCTGCGCCGTCATTGCTTCTGCCTCTTACCTTACCTTCGCCACTCGCCTTGGATTCCCCGTTTCCACCACCCACTCTAATCTTGGTGGCGTCCTCGGTATGGGTGTCGGAGCACTTGGCGGTTCTGGTATCACCTGGATCGGCTACAAGGAGAATGGCTCTGTCGATATCCAGCAGGGTGTCGTTCAGGTCTTCCTTGCTTGGATCATAGCTCCTGTGCTCTCCGGTTTCTTCGGCGCCCTCATCTTTCTCTTCACCAAGTATGGTGTCCTCCTCCGCCAAAACCCTGCTATGAAGGGTCTCATCCTCGTCCCCTTCTACTTCTGGCTCACCGCCTCTCTCATCGTCATGCTTCTCATCTGGAAGGGTGGTTCTTACGAGGTCAACCTCACTGAGGCCCAGATCCCCGGCGTCATTGTCGCCGCCGGTGCTGGATTCGGTCTTCTTATGGCCATCTTCCTCGTTCCCTGGATGTACCGTGTCGTCATCAAGGAGGACTGGCAGCTCAAGGCGTACCATATCATCCAGGGACCCCTTCTCCTCCGCCGCGGCCCGGTCCCCCCTCCCCCTGCCAACTTTCAGGGCGTCGTCCGCAACTTCTACGAGGGTCATCTTACTCGCGAAGAGCTTGAAGCCCGCCGTGCGCAGAACGCTCCCGAGGGTGCTGAGGATCTTGAGGCAAACCACGAGAAGAAGGCTGTCAACGACGATGTCTCGGAGGAGGTTGCTGAGCAGAACAACCCCTATCAACACAAGTCGATGATCGGTCCCAAGCCCGACGCCTCCTGGTATACCGGTGCTTATATGTGGTGGCTTCTCAAGCTCATCGTTCTACACGGTGTCGACAAGGATATCGTTAGCTCTCAGTCCGAGAAGTCTACCATCGCCGGCGACGTTGCCGAGATCCATGCCCGCGCTGCTCACTACGACAACCGGACCGAGTTCCTCTACACTTTCCTCCAGGTCATGACAGCTGCGTCTGCTTCTTTCGTCCACGGTGCCAACGACGTTGCCAATGCTGTCGGCCCATACGCTACCATCTTCCAGATCTGGGACTCTGGCATGGTTCCTGACGAGTCTGAGGTTCCTATCTGGATTCTTGCCTTTGGCGGTGCTGGTATTGTCCTTGGTCTCTGGACTTATGGCTACAACATCATGCGCAACCTTGGTAACCGCGTCACTCTCATGTCCCCTGCCCGTGGCTTCTCTATGGAGCTTGGCTCCGTCATCACCATTATTCTGGCTACTCGTCTTAGTATGTCATATTTTTAATCTTGTTTAGAAGCTACATGTGCTAACCTTTCTCTCAGAGCTTCCTGTGTCTACTACCCAGTGCATGACTGGTGCGATCGTTGGCGTTGGCCTCTGCAACGGTGACTGGCGATCCATCAACTGGCGCATGGTCGGCTGGATCTACATGGGCTGGTTCATTACCGTGCCCGCGGCTGGTATCATGTCTGGTTGCCTGATGGCCTTTATCACCAACGCCCCCAACTGGTCTTGAGAGCCGGTAGCGATGAATGATGGATGGTTTGCATGGATAAACGGTGTTTTCTGGGTTGGGAATTTGCATATCGGTCGAGAGAACCGGCGGAGTATTTCTTTTAGCCACGTGTATTGAGCATTGACTCAAACGAAGCGATGGCTGGGACATTGCTTGGTAGATTTTATACCCGATAGACTATGATGATGATACTGAATCAGTTCCAGCATTCTTGACTCACTCCTAGCTCGTCTTACAAGAGCACACTGGTTTCTGGCTCGTAGCAGCAGATACACAAGACTGAGATCAAGATCAAGGGAAAGGTTACTTTTATTCAAAGGATTGACAATCTGAAACGATGAAAATGATCTACCTATATCCCTCCTCGACCTCGTGGCGTGATGCCGATTCACAAAGGAACCACATCACCAGAACCTCTCAGCCAAGCACTTGACATTGTTGCGTGCCAGCTTAGTCGGACTTGCACGACTTGCAGTCGCCGTTCTTGTCACAGAGCTCGACAACAATGGCGACGTAGTAGTCGCCGCGGCACTGGTACTTGTCGTGGATGGCAAAGGCGAACTCGTTGAGACCCTCATCCTCGACGGCGAGGTAGGGATACGTCTTGGGGATGCAGATGTTGGCGTCGTCGTACGAGTCACTGCCGCCGTTGCAGCCGATGAAGACAGCAGCCTCACGGGCCTCGTACTCGTACTTGTCCTTGACGTCGAGGACGATGACGATCTCCTCCTTGCCGTCCTTCTTGACGATCTCGACGAAGAACTTGCCGTACTTGTCGTCGCCGCTGACCAGCTTGCCCGAGACGGTCGACTCGAGGTCCTCGTACTTGTAGCGGAGGTAGTGGCCCTCGTGCTTGTGGCACGTGTTGGGGTGCGACGTGTAGGCGAGCTCCTTGAGGGGCTGCGAGAAGCGGCCGTCGATGCCGTACGCCTTCTCGACCTCGCCGTCGCACTCCTCCTGGTAGCCGTTGTAGAACTTGGCGCCTCCACGCTTGCTGTGCGAGTAGTGGTGGGACTTGCTGCCCTCGACCTTCTCGACAACCTTGGCTGCGGCCTTTTCAACGGCTGCCTCGATCGTCTTCTCGACCTTGGCGTCGCTGTAGACCGAGTCGCGCTTCTCGTGCTTGTTGTGCTCTTCTTCGTTCTCCTCTTCCGCTTCCTCCTGCTCCTCTTCCTTCTTGAGCTCCTCAACGATAGCAGCGAGAGTCTTCTTCAGCTTCTCACCGACAGCCTCCTCGGCCTTTTCGATGTGCTTCTCAATCTTGGCCTCGGCGTCAACCGCACCGCGCTTCTCATTCTTGTGGTGCTTGGCGTATTTCGCGCCATTCTCGGCGTTCTCCTCTTCTTCAGCATTCTCCTCTTCTTCCTCGATGGCTTCGACAATAGCTTCGACCGCCTTCTTCAGGTTCTTGCCGACGGCCTCCTCGGCGTGCTTGACGTACTCCTTAACCTTGGCCTTGGTAGCCTCGTCGATCTCTTCGTCCTCAGCAGACTCGGTGCTGCGCTTGCTGTGGCCTTCCTTCTTGTGCTCGTAGAGCTTCTCCAGGATGAGCCTGGTGGCCTGAGCGTTCAGCTTCTCGATCCTCTCCTTGTACACGACGCTCTTGCTGCTCTCGGGCTTGTCTTCGTTCTCATGCTTGTCCTCGTTCTCATGCTTGTCCTTGGAAGAATAGTGCTTATATACGTTCTCAGGGTACGACTCTTCCTCCTCAGCCTCAGGCTCGTGCTTGTCCGAGACTGATCGCTTGTGGTGGTAGCTGTGGTGAGGGTGGCTCGAAGGATCGCTATGGTGATGACCGTGGTGGTGAGCAGGATCGCTATGGTGGTGACCGTGGTGGTGACCGTGGCTATGGTACTCATGGTGGCTATGGCGATGCCTGTGGTGATGGTCGTGCTCATGGTTGTGGTGGTGACCGTGACGATGTCCGTGAGTATGGTTATGATGGCTGTTGTGATGCTCCTCATGCTTATGCTCATGCTCGTTATCGTCTCCGTTGCTGTCCACACCGCGCGCATAGTGGACGTGGGCATCATGCTCACCGTGGTGGCTATCATGGTAGTGCTGTCCGACATGATGCTCGTTGTGATGCTCATGATGGGGATGGCCGTGGTGGTGCCCGTGAACCTCGCCGTGGTTGTGTCCATGGGGATGTGCGTGGTGATGACCGCTGTTGTCGCCATCGTGGTTCTTGAAGAAGTGGCCAAGATCACCGAACTTATGCTCATCGTGGTGGTTTGCAGCATCATGTCCGTGGTGGTTCTCGTGGCTGTGGGTTTTGTTATGATGCTCGTGGTGTCCATGCTTGTGATGCTCGTGGTGTCCATGCTTGTGGTGCTCATCGTGGTGGTGCTTGTGATGCTCGTCGTGGTGGTGCTTGTGATGCTCATTGTGGTGGTGGCCATGATGATGCTTGTGGTGCTCCTCATGACGATGGCCGTGGACATGACCGTGAGAGTGGCGGTGACCATGATCATGGTGATGCTTATGATGATGTCTGTGATGGTGCTCCTCTTCGTGCTTATGAGCTTCCTTGTGCTTGTGCTCTTCCTCATGGCGCCTGAGTGATAGTCAGTCTTGGTGTCCGGGTCGTCTTCCTTTGGATAGATGGACTTACTTCTCGTTGGGGTCCTCTTCCTCTTCTTCCTCCTCCTCTTCTTCCTTGTTGTTCTTCTTGTGCTTGTGCTTG